>PVKU01004225.1:0-153129 GCA_004027475.1 Anoura caudifer
AAGGCCCGCACTGGTGTCTTCATCCTTTCAACGTGTCTGGCTCTGCCACCACTAGGGAATTCCCGGAGAAGTACAGCCTCTGATCCAGAGCCAGCCAGATAAGAGCTGAAGAATCAGCGCCAACAAAGGCTGTGGCCCCAGCCCTTCCCCAAGTCGCACTGTTTGTTAAACACGCCCAGGCAGAACACACTGCCAGTCCCAGGTCTGTGGGGAAGGACGGGAGTTCCGAGAGAAGAGAAGGGTTTTCAACTTGAGCGCTGAGAATGCCTCCGGACTATGAGGGGTGAGCCGGTCCCATCTGAAGATGACCCAGGCCTCTCCACAATTCTTCCCCTTTTTTGTCTGCACAGTTGGTCACAACCCCCCCCACGACAAAGGGAAAGAGGCCCTGCACTTCGATCAGCCCCCGTCTGCTGAGCTGCGCCGTGGCTGGACTGGGCGAACCCTGCAAAGCGCTCCGCCTTGCACAAAGGCTTCCATGTTCCTGCTGCGAGGACAGGCCTCCCCACGAGGATGCGCAGGTGGGCTGCGTGCGTGCCCTGGAGCTGAGGAGAGAGCGGTTGCCATGGCACAGCTGGCCGCTCGCCCAGCTCCGCTCCTCCGTCACAGAGCTCTCCCGACCTGTCATCCCTCATCTTTGCACTTCAAACAGCATCTTCATTCTACCCAAGACCACTGCGCTGGTGACTGGGAGGTTCACACCCAGAGTCAGTACTGCACAATCATCACTCTCTCCTCCCCGGCCCACGAAAAGTTTGGCACTCCCAGCTTCCAATAAATCTCATCATTCACTTCCTAGCACAAGAGCAGCTTTTAATTGCATTCTTTATTCTGTGCTAATTCCGAAGTCGAACATGCCTTTAATTATCTAAGCCACCTCACATACTTTCTATGAGGAGGGATACAATGAAAGGGAAATACGCCTGATGGACATGCTCGTGCGTGTGTACCAACAAACGTGTGCAAACACTCATAGCACTATTCCTGTGGGCCCCAGGTGAGAATCAACTGGAAAGCCCATCGCAAGTACCTAGATCAACACACCAGACTGTATTACCATAATGGAATACTATGCAGCAATGAAAACAGCCTCTTACTACATGCAAAAATGCAGGCTAATCTCTCCAACGTGTTAGACAAAAGAAGTAAAACAAAAGTTGTTAATGTATGATTCCATTTGTACAAATTTCAGAAATGAGCCAGGCTCATCATCATGCTGGCAGTCAGGGCTGAGTCTCAGCTGGGTGGGGGTGGGCGGGGTGGGCGTAGGGAAAGGGCGCTGAGAGGGCTCTTGGGGTTCCAGCGATGTCTGCTTCTTGATCCGAACACTAATCACATGCATGTGTTCACTTGGTAAAACTTCATCATATTTATACTTTTTAAAAATAATTTACTGATTATGCTATTAGTTATCCCATTTTTTCTCCCCTTTATTCCCCTCTGCCCTGCACTCCCCCTCCCACCAGCCTCCCTCCACCTTAGTTCATGTCCATGGGTTGTACATATAAATTCTTTGGTTTCTCCATTTCCCATACTCTTCTTAACCTCCCCCTGTCTATTTTGCACCTACCATTTATGCTTCTCATTCCCTGTACCTTTCCCCCCATTCTCTCCCCTGCTCCTCCCTACTAATGATCCTCCATGTGGTCTCTATTTCTGTGAATCCGTTCCCGTTCTAGTCGTTTGCTTACCTTGTTTTTGTTTTATGTTAGTTGCTGATAGTTTTGAGTTTGTTGTCACTTTACTGTTCATATGTTTGATCATCTTCTTTTTCTTAGATATGTCCCTTTGATATTTCATATAAGTGCTTGGTGATGAGGAACTCCTTTAACTTGACCTTATCTGGGAAGCACTTTATCTGCCCTTCCATTCTAAATGATAGCGTTGCTGGATAGAGTAATCTTGGATGTAGGTCCTTGCCTTTCATGACTTTGAATACTTCTTTCCAGCCCCTTCTTGCCTGTAAGGTCTCTTTTGAGAAATCAGCTGACAGTCTTAGGGGAACTCCTTTGTAGGTAACTATCTCCTTATCTCTTGCTGCTTTTAAGATTCTCTCCTTATCTTTAATCTTGGTTAATATAATTACGATATACCTTGGTGTGTGCTTCCTTGGGTCCAACTTCTGTGGGACTCTCTAGGCTTCCTGTACTTCCTGGAAGTCTATTTCCTTTGTTAGATTGGGGAAATTCTCCTTCATTATGTTTTCAGATAAGTTTTCAATTTTTTGCTCTTCCTCCTCTCCTTTTGGCACCCCTGTGATTTGGATGTTGGAACATTTAAAGATGTCCTGGAGGTCCCTAAGCCTCTTCTCATTTTTTTGAATTCTTATTTCTTCATTCTGTTCTGGTTGAATGTTTATTTCTTCCTTCTGCTCCAAATCGTTGATTTGAGTCCTGGTTTCCTTCCTGTAACTCTTGGTTCCCTGTATATTTTACCTTATTTCACTTTGCACAGCCTTCACTTCTTCCTCTATTTTGCGACCACACTCAGCAATTTCTGTGAGCATCCTGACTACCAGTGTCATGTTTTATACTTTTGATTTGGTTTTTCTCAATGTATGTGTCAATGAAAAGCTTACTTAAAAAACAAGGGAACAAAAGTCAATAACACTTTTCACAGAAAGACCTAGAAGAAAGGAAGTAAAGAGGTCCACAGCATGTGACTCCTCCCCTCTTTTCTCTCTAGGATGGTCAACATTTCATTTCTTTTCAAAATTCAAGATGGGGAGAGAATGAGCATCCTGTTTCCACTTCACATCCAGGTACCAGTGACGGGGAGTGGGACTTCCTGGCAGAGCTTGCTTTTCAGTTGTATTCTATTATCACCAATTGTTCTGGGTGGTCCTTGTGGTATGCTGGAGCTGGAAGGACCCTGCCCCCTCAAGTTTGCTTTGTACTCGACTGGATTGGTGACAATGTCTTTTTTTGCCAGAGAGAACTAACTGATCAGATAGTCCTTCCTGGGGTATATTGAAGCCCCAAGACAGGTATAACCCAACAGGTTTTCTCTCTTTACTAATAAACCAGAAGTAGAATTGTGAACATGCAAAACTAGAAAGTTAAAAATTGACAGTGATAAAGGAACTTAATGAAATAGAAAGTAGATACACAAAAAAGAAAATCAACAAAACCAAAAGATAGTTCTTCAAAAAATTGATAAAATTTGACAAAAGTTTTTAGCTACAATGACCCAAACAGGGAGAGAGAAGACTCAAATTATAAAATGAGGAATGCAAGAGAGGACTTGACTGCACCAACTTTCAGAAGTAAAAAAAATTATAAGGCAACACTGTGCATAATTGTATGCCAGCAAATTGGATAATTTAGATGAAATGAGCAAAGTTCTAGAAAGACAAAAACTACCAGAACTGACTCAAGAAGAAATAGAAAGTCTGAATAGACCTATAACAAGTAAAGAGATTAAAGAAGTAATGAAAATCTTCCCATGAACAAAAGCGCAGGAATAGACAGCTTCACTGGTGAATTCTACCACATTTTAAAAACAATTAATATCAATTCTCCACAAACTCTTTGAAAAAGTAGAAGACAAAGGAATATTCCCCAACTCATTCTGTGAGGCCAGTATTCCCCTAATACCAAAACTAGACAAAGGCCTCAGAATATATTTTGTGAATATTGATGCAAAAGTCCTCAACAATATTAGCAAGTCAAGCCTGGCTTTACATAAAAAAGAGTATATACTGCGACAAGTGGGATTCACCTGAAAATGCAAGGTTGGCTTAACCTCAGAAAACCAATTAATTTAATATATCACATCAAGAGAATAAAAGACAAAACCCACACAATTATCTCAATAGATGCAGAAAAGGCACTTGATTAACTTAAACACCCTTTCAGGATTTAAAAAAAAAAAAATACTGAGACCAGTAATAGCAGGGACCTCCCTCTACCTGACAAAGGACATCTATGAAAACGCACAGCTAACATCACACTTTGCGGTGAAAGCCTGGATGCTTTTCCCTGCCTAGGATCAGGGACAATCCAAGGATGCCCACTCTTGTCACTTCTACTCAACACTGTCCTGGAGGCCCTAGACAGGGCAATTAGGGGAGAAAATGAGATAAAAGGCATCGAGGTTAGAATGAAAGAAGTAAAACTAATCTCTATTTGCAGGTGACGTAATGGGAAGACCCCCACCGAGACTACCTTGGCCCATCTTCCTCACAGCTAATCAAGTCCCAAATTTAAAGCCTAAAATAACTAAGAAGTTCTAAAGAGGCATCATCTTCCACTCACTCACATATTCTTTAATTCTCCCTCATGTAGCTAATTCAGTTTAAAACAATTTTTTTTTTTTAAAGAAAAGGACCGGGGAATTGAAGAAAAGAAAAAAGGTTCACTCCGGCTTACAAACAGCTTTGTCACTGGCTGCTGTAATGATATAATGTCGAGGCTCTTCACATAAATGGACTGAGAATGCCAAGGACCAATAGTGACAGCTGAGATGAGAGCATTTTTCTACTCAAAACGTCCCCACCAGCGCACATATTCTTACTGAAAGTGTGGGAAGTAACAAGGTATCTCTCTAAAGTTGGGAAACGAGGTTGTTCATCTGGTTTTCTTTCAGGGGAAAACAGAATCTTCCCTAGAACTTCTACTCATTTCCCGAAGCTTCCCTCCCACCTCCTGACCTGCAAATGAGGACATCAACTCGCATACTTCTCTCCTGAGTAGACGCGGGCTTTCCGAGTGAGGGTGTAGGTTTTTGAGTTCGCTCCCTTCCGCAGAGGGTCATCCAGAGGTGACCGGCATGGCGGGTCCTCCAGAGGGTTCCAGTAGCTCTGCTCGCACATGCCCCGCAACAGGATCTCCGCCAGCTGCCTCGCGATTGTCTGGGGACACAGAGGGGCGAAGGCACAGCCATGAACCGATGTTGCGTCGCTCGTCCATTCACTCACTCATCCATGCACTCATCTGGCAAGTATTTTTCAGTCATCATTGTGTGTTCTGCATTCTTCCAAGACTCACAGTTAAATTTTGGGGATGAAATTATATCAGTTGATGGTAAGAAAGAAAAAAGACATGATATATACACTAAGACATGGACAATTTTAATACACAAGTTCATGCCCTTCAAACAACACTGTCCTCGGTTGTGTTCCGGAACACAAAACATGTTTTACACCGAAACAACTGAAACTTTTATTCAGCTCTTTTCCAAAAGCCCTTACAATTAATAGGTAAGCTGCAAATATTTTCATCACCTCCCAAATGATGTCTGCCAAAGCCCAAACTTGGCCCAAAAAAGACCAGTACTCAACCTAGGTGATGCAATCCCTGAAAAAAATGAAAAAAACCTCTTCACCGATGATAAGATGATGTCCAGTGTAGCTTTTAGGACATCTGCCTTCTTGGAGTTCCACGGGCACCATCCTGCATGGCCCCACTCTGGGACTTGGCCCCTGGGAGCCCTAGTCTCGGGGACCCTTGGCCTTGTGCAATACCGAAGGCCAAGTGGGGACTGTGGCTGCTGATCAAGAAAGACCTTTTTTCAGAGCTGGGCGGGCACCGCTTTTCTCCTGAGATGGATGCAGCTCCTATGCTTCTCCAGGGACAGGCCTGTGTGTGATGCCTGGGGGAGGGGTGCGTGGCATCCACCAAGAAGCATTGTGTGGATTGATGCGTATCAGTGCATTTCCAGTGACAAAAAAGAGGAAAGGTAAAGCAAAAAGAGAAGGAAGGAAGGAAGGAACGAAAAGAAAAAGAAAGAAAGAAAGAAAGAAAGAAAGAAAGAAAGAAAGAAAGAAAGAAAGAAAGAAAGAAACCCCCCTGAAAACAGAAGCCCTGCACCTCAGGTGGCCCAGGCCACCCCGCAGCATCGGCCTGAGGTGGCAGAAGGAAACTTCAACCAGCAGGTCCCACCAGGTGAGAGTGCTGGTCTTCCCTGAGAAGGAGACTTTTTAAATAAATATGCTCCAGAAGAGAAATGCTAGCCTTTCATGCAAGTGAAATCTCTTAAAACGCCAAAAGGAAACTTCAGTGCAACCCAATCACTAGCTTAGCGGTTCCTGAGAATCACTGTGTAAAGGCAAATTTTCTTGATTATTCTCAGGTAAGACCCATTGGCTTTAACTGTCTATAAAAATGTGAAATTAAATCACTCCTATCATCCCCAACTGAGCCATCTGTAAAGATCTCATAAGAACACAATTTCCAGGACCCAAAGGAGCCCTGAACTGTTCTCCTAAACCTTCCGTTAGAGTTCCATCCTGGTCTCGCTGCAGTCATAGAAGCTAACGACTTCTGCCATAAGCGTCAACTGGCAGAAATTACCTCCACTCACGACAGCTGAGGGAAAAAAATGTTAAAGGCAAAATTGTTAAAGGCAAAAAACTGAACGAGGACCTTCATTTTCTGGATATGGAGGGATTCTAAAATTATAAAAATTTCTGCCCTGCGTGGTTAGTGTGCTCGTCCACTAGCAGGCAGCACGTGAGAGAGGAAATCAGTTTCCCTCCGGGCATCAACCTTCCAGAGAGATGCTTTCAACGAGGCTTCGATGTGTGTGTGTGTTATAAAGGCATCGCCTCATCAGCGCCCCGCTGATTACATAGGATGCTTGCTTGCATTCGTTGAAAGCTCAAATGAGGTTCAGGAAGGAAGATTAAATAGGAGAAATTACCAGCAAGACCACCAGTAACTAACACACCTTTTAATTTTTACACTAAGGTTTCATTTAGGTGGCAGTTTAAATGCTTAAAAACTGCTGGTTAACTATTAAATGAATTTAGAATTAAAGGAAAGAAAAAGAGCAATGGGGACCTGAAAGAAGACTCAAAATTTTATGTACAAACTTGGTCATAAAATGCACTTTTTGTACATATTTTAAACTGTAGTAAAATTCACCCAACACCAAGTTCACTACTTTCACCATTTACAGTCCTCACGCCTACAGCATCTAGTACATTCACGACAGTGAGCAATCATCAGCGCTCTCTTGTTCCGGAACACGCTCACCATCCCCAAGGGAAGCCCCGACCCCTGTTAAGTGGTCACTCCCCATGGCTCGCCCTTCCAGACCCTGGGAACAACCCATCTGCTGTCTGTCTGTATAGAGCTGTCTGTTTGGGGTACCTTCCTGTACATGGAACCACACACTGTGTGGCCTCGTGTTTCCAAGGCGCGTCCACGCTGTAGCAGGTGTCAGCACCTCCCTCCTCTTTGTGGCTAAATGAGGCCCGTTGCACAGGTGTGCCACATTTTGCTTATCCGGTCATCAGCTGATGGACATTTGACTGTGTCCATCTTCTGGCTGCTGTGAATAGTGCGGCCACGACTGTGCACGCCCAAGTTTTTGTTTGAACGCCTGCTTTCAATTCTTTGGAGCACGAACCCAGGAGTGAGGCTGCTGTGGATGTACTTTTCAATCCTTCTCTGCCACAGTCTCACACCAGATTGAGTTTGACCAAGCAACTTTTCCATCGCATAGGACTATCACAAATTTGCAATTATCGGCCAATTTAAAAAGGATCATGTGATGAGTAAGACGGAGGAAAACACCGTCTGAGGAATGGCGCTCGCTGGAGAAGCTCTCTGATATCCAGTGGGAGCCAAGGGCCCTGTAAATAAGACCCCCCAGAAAGTGCTTCTCAACGAGGGTGGGCAGAGAACTGCTGTGGGGACTGCAACATCAGGGTCCCCGGTCCTGCCCCAGAACGCCCCGGCCGCCCTTTCTGAATCAGGCAAAGGGATGAGGGGGTGGGGGGTGGGGCACGAAAGTAGGTTTGCAGTTGTGAATACCCGAAACACAGTTTATTCTTGCGTACTCATCGATTAATTACTTCTTATTTTCCATACACGCAACTGCAAACCTACATTTGCCCCGCACTGTACGTGTCTAAGTTTCCTCCGAGAACTCCGACACGCGCCTTTGGTTGAGCATGGAAAGGACTAAAAACAGTTTAACTGAGGTCAGGTGAGGACCATCACCCCTGATCAAAGGTCTGCTCCCCCTCTACGGCAGCACTGGCCCGTCGCCGGCTGAGAACGTCCAGGCGGCTCCAGGCCACCTGGACTGAAGGAGCCTCTTCACGCTAATTCTCAGAAAAAAGAGTGAAAACATCAAAGAAACCTCCCTTCCTTCCTAACGTGTATCTACTCAGAATCCTACCTTACAGGATTTTTATAAGTTCAAATACATTGATTTAAAAATCATAAACCTTATCATGAAAGACACTCTCTAATTCTGAAAAAGAACATTGAAGCAAGCAGCAGGCAGATCCCTACAATGTATTCAATACACTCATTTCTTTTAATGAGAAAAAAAGCATCCATTTCCTTAATGAATCAATACATATTTTTTAAGTCAACAGTATGAACAGGTGATCCATATTTAAGCAATTTTGAAAGTCTGGCTTTTTCAATGTGCTTTTAAAATAATTATGAGAACATTTGCCAGTACAAGGTCTGTCCAGAGGGTATCCAGCCATGTAACATGAAAAATAGAGACATTTATTGAAGAAGACACAAGATATGAGAAATATTGTACACAGGACAATGATGCCTCAGTCCCTTTCCAGGTAGGCACCTTGGGACCTCACACAGTCCTCCCAGTCACCATCAGCTGCCCCATTGTAGTTTCCTGAATCTCATCAGTGGTCTGAAATCTCTTCCTTTCAAAGATGATTTTAGTTTTGGGAAAAGCCAGAAATCAAAGGGTGTCAAATCTGGGCTGTAGGGAGGCTGAGTCACCCAGGTGATTTGATGCTTTGCCAAAAAACTCTGCATGAGACATGATGCATGAGCAGGTGCGTTGTCTGATAAAGCTGCCAATCACTGGTTGCCCATAGCTGCAGCCTTCTGAATCACCCAAATAGTTTCCACGGAGGAATGTTCAAGCTTAATGTGAAATGTGATGCAGATTCATTGCTGTACTCACTCAGTCATTTGAATGTGGTGGCCACACAGTGCACATGCTCACTCAGTGGTGTCTGCTGTCCTACTCCTACTAACCAGTACAGTGAGGTTGCCATTGTTCATGCGTGTGCATCCAGTCCGCTTTCTTCAGCTGCCAGGTTACACAGATGTCGTGCAAACTGTCACTCGTTATATTAACAGGGGCTGGACTTTTTGGGGACAGACCTCGTATAATCAGTTACTTACATTGTGCTTCCAAAGCCTGGAAGACACTGTTCTTACTGACCAGTTGAAAAGATGTATGAAATGTTGGGAGTAGATCAATTTGAGGAAAAAGGAAAAAATTTGTATCCATATTTTGCAAAAATATGGATAAAAATTTTGACTTGTTTGAACTTTTTAAGGCACCTATAAATCACATCAAAATGTAAATACTGAAGACCAAGTGAGCTGTGTGTGTGTGTGTGTGTGTGTGTGTGTGTGTGTGTGTGAGAGAGAGAGAGAGAGAGAGAGAGAGATCTGTCTTCTTTCACCACCCCTCCCCGTAATTCTAGGAAAGCCTGTGGCTCAGCCATCTGGCCCCCTGAGTTGTACGTCTGAAATTAAAACTCTGGACACACCAAAAGGAAGGTACGGCCTCGTGTTCCATGACAAGCACTTGCCTTGCCCACCCACATTCTGTCCCACAGCATCCAAAGGACCCACGACAAAGGGAGGGCCACAATACCAATGACAAAAGACACTGCAGTCTCACATGGGGTTGCTACATCAACAGTGACAGGTGGATGTGCCTGCTTCCAGTTAGCACCAGGCCTTTACCCAAACACTCACGCACTGGCTGTGGCTCTGAAGGGCAACCTATGAAGATGTAGTTAAGGAACACCCCCCAGAAGGGAAAGTGAAAGGTTTAAAAGGGAAGAGAGAGAACTCAACTCAACAGGAGAGCCAAGCTGATGGTCAACCAGTTTATTTAACTGGATTTTATATTTCTCTTCTAAGTTTCACAGTGAGTATCATTAGTTGAACAACTAGGTACTGCTCAGGGTCTGATCTGCTTTGCTCTGTCTGGGTAGGTATGAATCATCAGCAATGGCGTCCGGGAGGGCTTCAATTCTACCTGCCTCACAGGACCCATTTCTGATGTTTCAACAGAGAGCACCACAGAGGGGCGACTGCAAAGATGCCCAGCATCAGTAGCCATCAGGGAAAGGTAAATCAAAACCACAATGAGACTTCACACCCACTAGGACACTAGGATGGCTACAGCTGAAAAGACAGATAATAACAAGTGCTGTCGAGGATGAAAAAATTGCATCTTTGTAACTTTTGGCGAGAATGTAAAATGGTGCAACTGCTTTGGAAAACAGTCTGGCAATCCCCCCAAATGTTAAAAATAGAGTTACCATAGGACCCAGCAATGCCGCCGTCAGGTACATGCCCAAGAACAATGAGCGCAGGGATCCACATAAGAACTTGTGTAAGGATGTTCACAGCAGCATTATGCGTAACAGCCAAAAAGTGAAACCACCCAGATGTCCATCAGCTAATAAATAGATAAGTGAAATGTGTTCTATCCATACAACGGAATATTATTTGGTAGTAATAAAAATGAAAGAAACACTGATACAGGCCACAACATGGATGAACCTTAAAAACATAATCCAAAGTAAAGGGAGCCAGTCACAAAAAGAACACATAGTGTCTAGTTCCATGTATAGGGAATATCCAAAGCAGGCAAACCCACAGAGACAGTAAGTAACTCAGTGATTGCCAGGGGCTGGGTAGGAGGAGAATGGAGACTGACGATGAACAGGTATGGAGTTTCTTTTCGGGGTGATGAAATGTTTTGAATTAAATATTAGTGATGGCCGAACAAACCTGCGCAGAGACTGAAAACCACTGACTGCAAATGGGTGAATCGTATGGTATGTAAACTGCATCTTTTTTAAAAAAGATCTTATTTATTTTTTGAGAGGGGAAGGGAAAAAGAGAGGGAGAGAAACATCAATGTGTGGTTACCTTTCGTATGTCCCTGCACTGGGGACCTGGCCTGCAACCCAGGCATGTGCCCTGACTGGGAATTGAACCGGCGACCGTTTGGTTTGCAGGCCGGTGCTCAATCCACTGAGCCACACCAGCCAGGGCTGTAAACTATATCTAAATAATATATATGAGAGAGAGAACACTTCCTCAATCAAATCACTAATCACACTTACCATCCGCAGGTTTTGAGTCGTTCTCGTTTCGACCGCTCTGAGGAGCTCTCTGAATCTCCCAACTCCTCTCGTCAAGTTCCTGTGTGCACACAGAATTGACAGGGTTTCCATCTGGTGCGCATTCATATTAAATATTTTATACACATAGCTCCATGCATTTTGTCTACAGAAAAGCTGTTGGCTAGATTTTAAGCAAACAATTATTCTGAACGCGTCTGTCCATCTTTGTTCAAATCTGAAAAATGTGACCTAGAACTGATGGATTTCTGTGCTTCCACAGCCAAATTTTCTCAAGAAAACAAAAGTTGGAAACTCAATTCTGAGGTTCCTCCCTCCAGCCCCCAAAGCAAGACATCTTGCAAGCATCTATCTTCACCCCTACAATGGCTCTGGAGTTTTCTTGCTCTGTTCAGTGGCACTGAACCTGACTTTTCTGGCAAATGGGGAAGAGGGATATCCATGAGGCACTGCATGCAACATGGGGAAAGGCTTCTTGTAACTTGTAACTTTTATGGGCAAGACAGAGATCAAAGATGCGGAAAGCGAGGGGCTCCACCAAACAACCATTCCCATCTTCGAGACCACGAATCGCCACCCCATTAATCCATCAAACCTCCCCTCCGCCCCGACCCCGCAGAGAAGCAAGGGTCGAAGGCCCCCTCTGCCAGCAACTGTTTGAACACAGAACCTGAGCTGCCTGGCTGTGCCTGGAACACCTCTCCTCTTGTTGCCCCGCCCGCCTCACAGAGACATGTTTGCTGACACATTTCGTTAAGGGACAAATGATTCTTTGGTAACATCCTGGCCAACATATCCAGGCCCCACTTGTCCCCTCCGAAAGCCGGCAGCTCAGCCGGCGGCACTTCTGCACCGGTCCCTTTACATTGAGCGCTGCTACCACCTATGACATAACTCAGGGATATTTATAACCTGCTCATTAGAACACATCTCATCTTTCCAGAGTGCTGCAGAGCCGGTCAGCCGGTGCAAACCTGTCAGCCAGCCCTGCAGGCTGTGGCAGGTGCTCTAGGCATTTGGCTCTCTTCTTGGATGGCATTTTAAATCGCACAAAGGTATTAAATCAAACTGAACGTGGGTTCTGTATGTTACAAACACTCGCGAGGGCTATTAATTCGTCTCTTACACCGGCACGACATCCCAGAGCCCTCATTCACAAGAACAGCCCCAGAACCCAGGTAAGAGTTTATTGGCACAGGCACGCAGATACTCCCATATTCCTCTCACCCACACAGATCAGGTGATAGCAGATCAGAGGGCTCTACGATGGCATAAAAAGAGAAGCTTGTGCTCAGGGCACCAGGCAGCGCTAAAGGAAATCTAACAGCGACGAGAATAAAAATTAGGTAACAGGCCCTGGGACATGCAATCTACTTTGCTTTTCCCTTCATTGGTTTTTATGGGACCCGGTTCTCAGGCGACAAAGCTCATTTGCTCTGGACTGAAGCTCGGCTCTGTTCAGTAGCGAGCGGGGAAGGAAACAGCGACAGCTAACAAATGGGTGGTAGGACGGAGTGGTCTAATTTTGTTCCAGAATCACAGATGAAGCTCCTGTGTTGTGTGGAGTAACGACAGGAACGGCATTCCACCCTGTACGAAACGGGTGGGATGGAGGCGACATGACTGGGGACCCAGGTTTCAAGGGCTGGAAACTGGGGTTTGAACAGGCAGTTTCAAATCTAAACCCTGTAGCTCAGGGGAGGCTCCAAGGGAGGAACTGGCCATTCAGAATGTGTCCTCCTTGTGGAAGGAGTTACTTATCCAGGCGCAGAAGCGCAGACTATTCTAGCTGTAAACGACCTAACACTAGACAATCCTTGTGGCACAGACGTGACGTGGCTTGCTCAGGTTCACAGACCAAGCAAGAAGGTGAGCTGGGAGCTCTGTCACCTTCCTGGTAAAAAGAAATGTAAGTTCTCAAGCTGAAGTGCAACTCCAGGAGAAAGAACAACATATGAATGCAAGAGCTCAGGTCTCTGTCTTGTATCATTAATATGCAAATTACGTTATATATATATATATATATATATATATATATATATACACACACATAGTACAAATTTCATGGATTCCAGTGATCACAGTTCATGAGATACTCCCAGGAACGAGCTCACAACTAGAAAAGAAAATCTGTTGGCCCAGGTAAAGCAGTCCAGTGTCGCAGCCTCATGCCTCTGCTACCTTAAAGAGAAACGACAGATGAATTCACCTCCCCTCAAAGGCGCAGGGTGGCTTCTCCCGCGCAGGACCGAGGCCCTCTGGTGGACGACTGGGGGAAGTCTCTGGGACGGAAGGGATGCCCATGCATCCCAATGCAAAGCCAGCTGCAACTGAGGGCATATTCCCAAAGCACCGACATTACCTTGGAAGCACGTACAAGTTTTCTTGAACTGTTTCTAGTTTATTTCTGGAGAGAGTTAGGATTCAGAATCAAATTCTCCCACAAACTGGGAGGCACCCTGCTTGTAAACAAAGGGTCCCCAGTAACCGAGAAGGCCTGTCTCGGCAGACCTGCGGCTGTGCTGGTCACAGGGTCCGTGGCGCCGTGGGGATGGCTGCAGGGCTGGCTGTCCAACCACAGATCAATGTGACAGCAGGAGGAAGGAGGAACTGAAGGTGAAAGGCTGTGCATTTTAAATATTAGAAAAATAAAGAGTATCTCCAAAGGAAAAACATACAATTCTCATCGACACCTACATCATTTGCACATTTTTTAGCCACATAATTTTATTCAACCAAGCACTTTCACTATTGATGGCAGAATAAAAAACTTTTTAAAATCTGGATGGATCACCATGATAGAAAGGAACAAAAAAGGAAATTAACTTGCAAGAATTATGTTCTAAATGCTATGAAATAACCCAATTTGAGGGGAATAAACAAAAGCCACATGACTGCTTTCATGTCTCTGAACTATTAGTTTATTCTGAAAATCTTGAGATCTATCAACTATCTGGAAGGAACTGCTGCTTAAAATCCCCACTCTGAAATGAAGAGAAGAGAGCCATGGGGTCTCCCTGGTTTTGAGGGTTTCCATGGACCCTTGACATGAGGTCATTTATTCCATTCCATCACCCTTGGCAGAGTAGCATGATGTCAGAATTCATTATGGTAAACTGTTCTCAAAATGAGCAGCAGGTACTTTGGCAAGCTGTCAGAACTTGGGGTTCACTCCTGCACCTTGCTTTGGCCAGCTTCCTGAGTGGGGTGCATTTTTTGTCTGTGCCGAACGGTTCCCAAACAGCTCGGCTGTGATCGAGGAGAAAGGGCCAGCCAGTCCCTGAGCACCAGCCGGTTGCTCAGCCTGACAAACAGGAGAAATCCCGCTTTCCTTTTCCAACATGGCTGCCTGCCCCCATCCCAGCAGGGAGAGCTCGGGCCAGCATCCTTGCCTTGCTCTGTGCAAACCCAGGCAACCTACTGCTCCGTCTCTGGCAGGAAAGCCCACTCACTTGCCATGGCAGCACATTCTTCTTCCCCCTTGACTCGCTTCCACTTTTTCTTCTCTCCTCCCTTTTTCACCAGATTTCATCCGCCTCCTTCCGAATCTCTTCCTCCCAGGCCTTGTCTGCTGGCCCTTAGGTCAGTGCAAAAGCATGACTTCCTGCGGACCTGGGAGGGCACCACTCGCCAGCACTCGCCAGCACGCAGCTGGCCTCTTGCCCCCTGAGCCCTGCAATTTACATTCTATGTACAAGCCTACGGAAGTGCCTGGCTCTGTCCTACGACTCTGAACCACAGTCTCAGCTCTTGAACACTGTCACCCGGGCTTCTGTGCCAGCACACCAAGGGGGAAATGTACATGGGAAGGAAGCCAGAACTCCCAAATCCAACTCAAAGTGGAAAACTCAGAGACTGAGAACCACGTCACCTCCTGATGGGTGGCTGCTTCAACAGCAAGCTCAAGATAGTGTTTCTCTCTTTCTCTTTTCATTTCTTGGGAGTACGATGGGAAAATACAATTCTTCCCCTTAACTTATCCTTCTGAGTTATCTCTGGCCTCAGACTTTGGCCCAGGCCAGCAGTACATTTCAATATCAGCTGTCACTGGTATGCAGACTCAATGTTCTGAAGTGAGTAAGATACTTTTTGTGCTGGATGTCATATCCCCAGGTAATAAGAAAAAGGTGCCCTCTGAGAGTATGTTCAGTATTTTCTTCCCTTCTCTGTGATGGAGAACTTTATAACTGAAGGTCAATGACAGAACACGTCAACACAACAGGTCTCTTATAGCCAAGAAATCCTCTGGCTTTTTGCATGACTACGGTATCAAGTCCCAGGACTGTCTCCAAGGAGACACTGGTGATCCAAGGCTGCAACCCCTACCTCAGGGAGCTTAGATGGCCTCACATCCCCCATAAGAACGTACGTAAGAGCCTCGAGGACCAGGCTCTTCGTTTTGCTCACTGGCATGTCCCAAGTCCCTCAAACAGAGGCTGGCACACAGAGAGTGCCCCATCAGCATTCATCAGAACTGCTACGAGCACAGGACCCAATACCACAGGGGATACATTTCCCACCTGTTCTCGTCCCCTTCCCTCTCACCGCGTATGACTGGCAGGCAGTACAGCCAAGCACCCGCTTAAACAGAATACAACTCCTATGCCCCCAGTGGCTTTGCAGCATGGGTGCCACCGGTACCAAGTGACGGCGGCCCTGGGCTGGCCGGGCCTGACAGCTTCCAGGAGGCCACGTGGATAATGAGGATTGTCCAGACATTTCAGGGAAGCATTTCAGGGAAAGTTGCCAAAGGAACTTTAAGCCACCCTTCAAGACCCAGGTCAAAGGCTACCCTTGGGAACCTCTCCCAGTTTCTCCAGGAAGACAGAGGCACTCATCCCGCCTGCTGCCCACCAGTCTGCACGGACTTGGAGCCCATGTGGCCCTCAACACACTGAGTTCTGTGTCCGTGTCTGTCCTCCCACCGAACCGTGACCCTCTGGGGAGCACGGGCCCTCTCTGCACCCACCTCTCCGTGTCCCAAGCGCCTCACAGAGCCAGCCAGGCACCCGGCGACACCCGGTGAGCTGTGCACCACCCCCCAAAAGAAGAGAGTGAGCCCAACCTTATGTTCTGAAATCCCTTTCTCATTCTCTTTGCTGAAAAGAGCTTCCTTGATCACCAAGGCAACAAGCAAAGCAGGTAAGTCTTACAGCAAGAGACAGGCCTGTCAGTATTCTGCACATTGTCCACACAGAAGACTCTAGAAAACCAGGGATCTATCACGTGTCCCCGGGTCCTTTTCTCTTAGTTCTCAAGCTTGGGAGCTGCTTCCCCTGCATTTATACAACCGTTAGTATCATCTCTTTGGAAAAGTCTGAAATGAAAACCAGATATCCCGGCCTGGGAAGTGGGAGAAGAAAAAGACATCCTTCACAGTCCAAAAGGACACTTCTGGCCAGCCGTCAGGGAGCTGTTTTTCCCGGAATGGGTTCCGGCTCCTGCTCCCTGTGTACACACTCTTCACTCGTATCCAATGACACGCATTTGTGAAGACAGATGGCTTGCTGCACTCGGGGGCCAGGGATCAAACCCACAACCTTGGCCTCGTTAGCAAGGACTCTCTCTGATCCTCGGGGCGAGCCAGCTGCAGCCTAGATATGGTGACGGAGGGTGTGACAACCAGCCACACTGGGATGTGGGCAAGCAGGCAAAGCTTCCGGAAGTCTCATTTTAAACCTAATGAGAGTTGTACTAGGCTTAACAACATTTTTTTTTGACTACCTCAGCAACGGAGGCTTCCTCGTGACCAAAGGCAAGTAAACTGGGCGTTGGGGTCAGCCAGCCCAGGGCAGGCAGCACATGGGCAGGCCCTGTCCCCAGGCAGCAGAGGTGCGGGTCCAAAAAGGCACCAAGAGCCTGCTGGGGGTTGGACGGGGACATGCGCACCGGTCCTTCTGACGTGGCATGTGGAAGGCCTACGGATGACAGCTGGACAAACCGCCCAGGGGCTCAGGTCAAAGAGCAACTCACCCTCTGCCTGTGCCTTCCTGCTCACCCAAACCCCGAGTCTCTGAGGAAGAAATCGAGACAGGCTCGCCCGGCCTCATGTCCTTCCTCCTTTCCACCTTTTGGGAATGAGTCAAAGGATATCGATCCTCATTCACAAAATACATGGTGAGGGCCTACTGTGCGCAGGGGAGGCGACAGTGGGCCAGCCAACAGACACGCCTCCTCATGGGCTTGGGATGACGTTCGACTGAACCCTGGAAGCCAAACAGTATGGGATGCAGTTGGACTCCTCAGTCTAACAAAATGTTTTCAGCAGACAAAGCCAGGATCTAGCATCTAAGGAAGGGCTGCCCTTCGGAGCGTTCACCTGGAAACCCACACCCTCGTCTACAAACCTACGCTTAGATGAAACCGAACAGGGCCTCTGGAGCCAGACTGCACGGGCTCACGTCCACGCTTTGCGACTCCCCAGCTGTCGGTCTTGGGGAAAATGCCTGCGCCTCAGTTTCCTCATCTGTAAAATGGCAGTAACAGATGCACCCGCCTCGCAGACCGGTTGCAAGAATTAAATGAGTTAATACATGCAGTAAGTGCTTTTTCGGGGTTTGCCATCATTACTACTATCATCCTCAAAGCTTGGCCATTGCTCAGTTTTGGAATTCTGGAACCTGCCTTCCCGTTTATAGCACATGAAAGTCCATTTTACTTCTTTAGGGTCATTTAATTTTAAAGGAAGAAAAAAAAGGTGTTCCCGGCTGGACCCATTCCTTCGCTTTGCTATTTATTGAAAGTCTGTTGTGTCCTCAACAACAAAAGACAACTGATGTCAGGTGAGGATAGAAAAGTGCTCCTTCTGTGGGACCCCAGGGCCCTTCTCCCAGGAAATGGTGGTGACATCTCCTGAGAGTGCCGGTGTCCTTGGGGAGGGGGCAGAGTCTCCACCACAGGCCCCGGGGCCGAAGGCAACGCTGACGAGTAGAGGGACTGAGGGTGTTGGCCTCCGAATCCTTCCAGTTCTACCTCAGTCAACAGAGCTGACACTGGAGACTGTTCTGAGTCCATCAACAGGGCCAGGCCACACCCGGACACGTGAACTTGGGTGGCTGAGCTGCTAGAGTGGCGTAAGTGGCTCAGATTGGTGGTTTGGGTAGCCGAAGAGCCAAGGTTTTATGGGAGTGTGATACAGAGCTGACAAGAGAAAGCTAAGCGCCAACGTAACTTACTTCCACTGAGGAACACGTTCGCTCCAGGTCCAGCCCGAGCTGGGAGACAGGCACACTTAGTGTGAGGCTGGGGCTCCGAATGCCCTGCCTCGTAAGCAGGGACACGGAGAATTACACGGAGCAGGATGAGCACCAGGCCAGTTCAACAGTCATTTTAAAGGTCAACAATCAAATCAAGGAAAGACAGCTAGCAGGCAGAGACAGTCTGCTACCACAATGACTCCAGATTAACCGGTGCACAGCAGCAATGTCACGTAGATGAAAGGGCTTCCGACTGCCCCGTTTGTCCGGCCAACTGGGCTGCGGAGAGGGAGGGGGCAGAGAGGACACCAAGGGGAAGGCAGTCCGTCCGCGTGCACCACAGCCCTTGAGCTGAGGGTTCAGGGCACGGGTAAGAGCACAACATTCACTTCCATTTCAATCAGCAGAAAACAGAATTGCATTTCCAGAACAACCTCTGGGGACGAGATTTCAAAAGCTATGACTAAAAATGTCCAAGGGACTTGTTTGTTGTTGTTTGAAGATCTTTAAACGCAGGGGTCACAGGTCCAAACGGCTTCAGGAACCGAGCCACTAGCAGGTGTGAGTGAGGAGAGGCTGGGAGGGGACCAGGAGTGGGGCAACCCCCAGGGTGGGGCTCAGGCCCAGGCTGGCCTGTGGGGTCCTATTCCAAGCCAGGCCACTCAATTGGGAAAGAAGAGGCTTGGCTGCTAAACTGGTAAATAAAAGCCTCTGGCATTGTTTGTGGGGAAATAAAGCAGTACTGCTGGGCTGGAGGTAGCACGGTGCCATTTGGGATTCTCACACATTCTCGTGGGTCACGCTGGATAACGTGCTGGGGCCTGGGAAACAGCTGTAAGTTGGGGATAAAAAGAAGAAAAGGGCAAAGGTCAAGAGAGAAGGTGAGAAGAAGAGGAGGAAGGGGGAACGGAATGTGAGACACGTGGAAACAGGGCAAAGGGCACGCACACCAGGTGCTAGGCACACGCTGGGGAGGGCAAGAGCGAGGGCAGCAGACCTCGCCCTGCTGAGCCTGCGCCCTGGTCTGCACGGCAGGACTGATGCCTGCCCCCAACACCTGGGCAAGAGGACACCTGGAAAGCTGCTGGCCCCGTGCTCAAAACGACGTCAAACGTCCCACTGCCCAGCCATCCGCTGCCTCCCACCACCCGCCATCTGGCCCTCCACTCCACAGATAAACATCTGCTGGGCAGAAGCCAAAAAGCAGCCACTGGTATGTTTGTGCGTCTTTCGTTTAGCAGAAAACAGTGCAAAATCAGAACTGTTTTCTATTATGTACTATGTCAAACTCTTCCTCTCAGTTAACAAGTAGTTTTACGAGTGAGAAAGCAAAGGCTCCGAGAAATTACCCAACATACCCGTGATCGTCCTGCAGCCCACAAAGAGGAGGGCTGGCGCTTGAACACAGGCCTTGCGTCCTGTGGCCAGGAAAGCTGAAGATGACCCTGTCACGCAGAAGCCCGCGGACAAGCTGGAAACTGTGACTCACTCCCGTGACACCAAACAGAAACATCGCAGGCGCAGGGGCGCAGCAAGAGAAGGTGAGCGCCAGAGGGCCAGATGGGCCGCACCGCAGGGGCTCTGAAGGAGGGAGGGACCCGCGGCCCCTGCCAGTGGGGGTGGATGACAAAGGGACGGCAGACACAGTGCCAGACGGACAAAATGCTGACAATAGAAAAATGGGGGTGTGTGCAGGCAGTTAGGACAAGCTTCTCATCCAATTCTTCCATCTTGGCTGCTTTTATTTTGGCCCTTCCCAGTGAAAATTCACAACCGGTCCCTGGGTGAGCTCGACTATACCTCTGCACCATCTACACAAAAAAGCTTTGCTCGGCGCATGAGCAGAGCAAATGGATCTGTGGGGCGAATGCTTAATTTGTTCTGGGGGAGGGGCTATGTCCAAGCCCCTTCAAACCATCCACCAGAGCTGACGTTTACTAACAAACCCACAAGATAAACTAAAAGTTATTTTACTCTCTCATCCAGAGACTCGCCTACGACATCCGGCTCCTTCCGGCCACAGTCCGGGCGCTCACGTGTGAGGGCAGAGTAAGAAGACCCAGCTGCACACCTGGGCCCAAAGGGCTGTTGCGAGGATCACCTGCGGTAGCATCATCGCTCAGGAAATGTTAGCCCCCATCATCATCTGCTGCTGCGAGGACACTAACTAGCTCCAGGCCATGCCCCAGCCGGCTGCTCCAGGAGGTTTTCCCCACACCCTGGTGAGGCACGCTGGACTCCACTGTCTTCAACTCACAGAGAGGGAAACCGAGTCCCAGAGGGGACTCAGGGTGCCAGGACTCGCACTGGGACCCGGTGGTCCCCAGTGCGGGGACTCCTCTTGCCCTCTGCTGGGCATTGCTCTGTCCCATCTTTTACTGCCCACTCCCAGTCTTTTTTAACCTTTTTACACTGCACAAGATATAGATGCAGAAAGCCATGAAAAACAAATATATTGTTTAGGGAATTATTATAAGGCAAACATCCTTATAATCACCATCCAAGTTTAAAAAAGAAACATGATCACTCACCCCATTGCAATTAACAGGCCCCTCCCTCCATCCAGAAGTAAGGGACTGTTGGAGCTGCTTCATTCCGTCTCCTTGTGGCTCAGTCGCTCCTGCACGCATCCCTGCACTCGAGTTTCCTCTTGCCCACATTTTTTTCTTGCATGTTGAATCTCTAAAATCTCTTTTGATCTACAGGTTCCCTTCCTGCCTCTTACTTTTCCTTAGAATTTGTCGGTTAAAGAAGCTGAACTGTTCAACCTGGAGAGTTTCCCACGGGCTGGAAAAGAGCACAGCCGTGGTGCAGCCTGGTACGTCCCTCTGGTCCCTGTATTTCTTGCAGGCGGCAGCTGGATTTGGGGCAGTGACAGCTTCAGGTTTGGTCCCTTTGCCGGGCTTGGCCGGTGGCGTGCTCACCCCTCAGGAGGCCTGTCGTGTCTGGTGACCGCTCTTTCTGTCCCGTTAGCAGCCCTTGGCGCTCGGTGGTCAGACACGTTCATTCACGGCAAGTTAACAAAACGGTGACATGCTAGCTCTTTCGCCGCATTTTCACTTACTGGCTAGAATCATTTGACAGGGAGGTGTTTTCGTTTATCTAATATCTGGTTTTCTAGTTCACATAGCAAAGTAGGATAAATATTTGGTTCTTTATATTTACTTTGCTAGATACTAAGACACAACTCATGAATTTAAACATATATGAGGAGTCTGTTGTACTTTTTACCCTTCTTGAAATTCAAATTGTCCCATATTTGGCCTGAATTCTTTTAATATGACCCTGGGAATCTTCAGTAGTTTCCTTGCAGTCCGGTACACAAAGGTGTTCCAGGCTCATCTCATTTACTTCCCACTCCAGAGCTGGAATGAGGTTTCTTTCCCTGAAAAAAGGTTCTTCAGGATCAGAGTCTAGGCACTAGGCGTGGTCACTGCCGCTGAGTCAGGCCCCCCTCCCCTCTCCCTCTCTGTCTGTCTCTCTCTCCCCCCTCCTCTCTCACACACACACATACATGTATATACAGGGGGAGGCAAAAGTAGGTTTTTGCTGCACCGTATGTGTACACAGGTGTGTGCCCTCATACATACACGTACAGACACACATGTACAGGCAGACAGACAGATACCAATCACTTCACACTGATATTTCTGATACAATCATTCAGATTCAGGAATTCAGAGGTTTTCTATCTTAAACCCTTTTGCCTTTCTCCCATGCGAAGAGTATTGGTCCTCAAGGACACAGGGGAAAACAGAATTACAGCATTCTATAAGTATTCATTTTCTCTATTCTATGTTACATGAAATGTTTCAGAATAGCAATACTAATAATATCACTGCTGTTATGATTTCTGGAAAGTCAAAAACTTATCTTCTGCATACACTATCAGCATTCTCCTTCTTCTTTTTTTTTTTTTTCTTTAGAGGGGAAGGAAGGGAGAAAGGGAAAGAAATGCTGCCTCTCGTATACACACCAACTAGGGGCCGAACCCGCAACCCAGGTATGTGCCTGGACAGGAAATCGAACCCATGACCTTTCAGTTTACTGGACAATGCTCCAACCAAGCGAGCTACACCAGCCAAGGCTCCTTCTACTTTTTAGTTTAAGGTTGTACTACATCTGTTATAAAAGATACAACGAAACGGGAAAGCGTGACCCATGTTCAGAAAAAGAAGAGCCAATACAAACTCACTCTGAATGGGCCCACACGTGGGGTTTAGAAGACAACGACTTCAACGGAGCTATCAAAAGTACGATCAAAGAATGAACAGAAACTGTGTCCAAAGATTAAAATAAAATAAGATGACAATGACTAAACAGATAGGGAGTCTCAACACAGAAACGGAAACTATAAAAATTAACCAAATGGAGATTGTAGAGTTAAAATGTATAACTCAATAAAAAATTCCCTAAATGAATTCAACAGCAGCCTTTGAGATGGCAGAAAAAAATCGTTGAACTTAAAGGCAGATGAATACAAATGATCCAATCCAAAGAACGGAGAAAAAAAGGACTGAAGAAAACCAGAGACATAAAATTATAAAAGTGCTGAAAGATGACCAACCTTGAAGGTAATACCTGAAAAATAATCGCATACAGGGGACAACAGTAAGATTAGCAGTGACTTCTAATCAGACACAGTGGAAGACACACCCAAAGTACTTAAAGAAACTGTAGGTGAAACTGTCATACAAAAAGAAGGCAAAACAAAGACACTGCCAGCTAAACAAAAAGTGAGAGAATTAGTAGCTACAGACATGCCTAGTATGTCTGTTTGTATGTAGCACAAAAAGCTACAGGAAGTCCTTCAGACCACAAGGAAATGACAGTGGGAAGAAATTGCAATCCACAGTAATAAATTAATAAAAGTATCAGAAGTGTAAATATGTGGGTAAATATAAATATTGTACAAATACAATGTTTTAAAATATTTTCTGTTTAATTTCCAGCAAATAGGATTGTATTAATATAAGGGAATAATTATGATACTGCATTGTGGTGTCTATAACGTATAGACACTAACAGCACAAAGAAGGGAGGAAATGAAGCTACATTACAGCCACACTGTATACTTTACTGAAATTAAGTCGGTATTAACCTGAGGCAGATTGTGACCATTTCTGATGTACCCTGTAATTCATAGAGAAATCACCATAAAACATTAAAAAAAAAAACAGGTAAAAAATCAACAGAGGAATTAAAATGCAATACCAAAAAAGTATTTTTTAACACAAAAGAGGGTAACAGGGAGGAACAAAGACTTGAAAAAGATATGAGACACGTGAAAAAACGAACAGCAAAATGGCAGATGCAAAGCCAGCCACACCGACAGTTTGTAGCGAATGTGAATGGATTAAACACTCTGATCAAAAGGCAACAACTTTTATACGGGGTGAAAAAGTAAGATCCAGCTGCATGCTGTCTGTAGCAGATAGATGAGATGCTTTAATTCAGAGCCACAAACAGGTGGAAAGTAAAAGGACAGAAAAGACACACTATGTAAACAGTAACCTCTAGGAAGGCTGGAGGGGCTACAGTGATGTCGGAAAAGGCGGTCTGTAAGTGAGCAAGTATTCCTAGAGACAAAGAGGCGTCTCTAAAAACTTACAGCTCACCAGATATTTGACGGGGAGAGGCTGAATGCTGTCTCGCGGAGATCAGGGAGGAGCAAGATTAAGATGTCTGCTCTGCGCCCTTGCATTCAGTATGGTACTGGAGCTTCTCAAAAGCGCAATGAGGCAATAGATAGAAATAAAAGACCCGTGTGGAAAGGAGGAAGTAAAACTGTTTCTATTCGCAGATGACATGATCCCATGTGTAAAAATCCTAAGTGATCTATTTAAAAATTACAAGAACTAATTAGCAAGTTTAGCAAGGTTGCAGGATACAATATCCTTATTTTTTAAAAAACAACCAGTATTTCTTATACTAGCAGAAAATAATCTGAAAATTAAGAAAACAATTTAACTTACAATGGAATAAAATGAATAAAATACCCATCAAAAATTAAACAAAAAATTCAAAACCCATAAAATGAGAGAGATTAAAGATCTAACTAGAGAGACCTTGGACTGGAAGATGCCCTACGGTTAATATGACAAGTCTCCCTAAACTGATCTAGAGATGGATTGCCTGCAGCCCTCATCAAAATCCTGGAGGGCTTTTTTTTTGGTAGAAATTGACAAGATAATTCTAAAACATATATAAAAATACTAAGTACTGAAAATAGCCACAATAATTTGGATAAAGAACAAAGTTAGAGGATTTATGCTATCTAATTTTAAAACCACTATCAAGCTATATATTCAGGACAGTACGGCATTGGCTTAAGAATAGACATACAAATTAATAAAACCAAATGGAGACTCCAGGAATAAATCTTTACATTTATATTCAATCAGTTAATTTTTTACTAATGTGTCAAGGAAATTTAATAGGGAAGGAGAAGACTTTTCAACAAACGGTGCTTAGACAATTGGTATCTAGATGCCCCCCCAAAAGTAACTCAGATCCTTACCTCATGCCATACACAATTACTAACTCAAAATAGATTAGAGACCTACATGTAAAAGTTAAAACTATAAAACCTGTAGAAAAAAAACATAAAAGAAAATCTCTGAGGTCTTAGATTAGGTAAAAATTTCTTGTTTATGACACCAAAAGGAAAATCCATAAAAAGAAAAATTGAAAAATTGGATTTCCTTAAAATTAACTTTTTCTCTTTAAATGACACTATTAAAAAATAAATACAAGCCATAAACTGGCAGAACATATTTGCAAATGCTGAAAACAGGGCAAAATGCTCCAACAGATGTTTCACCACAGAAGATGCGCGAATACCTAGTAGGCACATAAAAAGGTACTGAACATCAAGAGTCATTAGAGAAATGCAAATTAAAATGATAACGAGACACCACTACAGACCCACCAGATTAGCTCTAATTTAAAAACTGACAATACCAGGTACTGAAGAGAACGGAAAGAAACCGAAACTCATAAATATAACATGATACAGCCACTTTGGAGAACAGTTTGGCAGTTTCTTAAAAAGCTAAATATGAACTTATCATATGACCCATCGATTCCACTCCTATGATTCCATACAAGGGAAAGGCAAACAAATGCTTGCGGAAAAATTTGTTCGCAAATGTTCATGGCAGCATTATTTATAATAGCTATCCAAATGTTCATCAGTTAGTGAATGGGCAATTCACTAAATGTTCATCAATTAGTGAATGGATAAACAAAGCATAGTATACCCATACAAGCAAATAACTGCTTCACGATAAAAAGGAAGGACCTATTCAGACACGTGGGTGAACCTCAAAAACATCTTACTAAGTTGAAGAAGCAAGACCCAAAGGACTACAGATTCTGCGATTTCGTTTATGTAAAATTCCCCCAGAAGGCAGATCCAGAGAGACCAACAGCCGAGGAGCGAGGAGCGGCTGCCTGGCTGCAGGCGGGGGAGGGGCCCGATGGTGAACAGGCGTAAAGACCTCTGTGGGGTGATGAGATGTTCCGAAGCTGAACTGTGCCAGGGACCGCACCGCTGTATAAACTTATTAAAAACAACAAAACAGTGTGTTTGCGACCTGGGAATTTTTGATATGTAAATTACACCTGAATAAAGCAGCTAAAAATACATAGAGCAGCTTGCTTTCTGGTAATTCCTGGCTATCTCCCCTCCCGGCACTTTACCTCCACCTTTTCCTACTTTTTCATCACTTCTTGCTCCATTTCCATCCCCTCAGCAGTTTCTGCTCACTGTGGGGCCTGTCCCAGCACAGCGAGCACCCTGCTGGGTCAGCAGGGCCAGGCTGCTCCAGCCCCTTGGACCTGACTTGGCAAGTCCCTCTCATTTCCAGCTGCTAATCTGACTGGCCAGAGGGACTTTCCAATATTCCAATAAATACTCGCTGGCTATTTTAGGGTGTCCTGCTCTCAGGTCCACCAGACACCCCTGGCTTCCTTCTACTCTCCGCACACAAATGCGAATTGCCTGCTGGTCTATAGCTGTTGGCAGCTGGTCCCCACCAGCCTGTCCTCCGGATTCTTGAGTATACCTGCCATCTAGTTTTGCTGTAAATGGGTTTCTGGTTTTCCTCTCTGGTTACCGTGTCCTTTTTTAATATTTTATTTACATTTTTAGAGAGAGGGGAAGGGAGGGAGAAAGAGGGAGAGAAACATTAATGTGTGGTTGCCTCTCACATGGCCCCCACTGGGACTTGGCCTGCAACCCAGGCATGTGCCCTGACTGGGAATTGAACCTGAGACCCTTTGGTTCACAGCCCACACTCAATCCTCTTAGCTACACTAGCCAGGGCTTATTGCTGTGTCTTTTTTATATGGATATATGTGAAGATCCAAACCCTGCTGCCACTGTGGTTACCATCTTCCCAGATTTCAGTTGCCAATTCTTACCTTTCCATCCAGGGAGCTGGCCAAACCTTCACTCTGTAGGGTTTTACTTATTTATTCATCTGGCCCGTGCACGGTGCTCACCATGTGCCAGACACTGTCCAAGCACACTATAATTACTAAGTCACTTAATCCCCCGAACAACACTCTGAAGTAGGTTCTATTATTATCCCCAGTTTACAACTGAGAACACCGAAGCATGGGTCAAGTAAGTCGCCAAGGTCACGGTAAATGCAAGAGGGAACCGGAGCCAGAGTTGTTCTTCGACCGCGGGACCGCACCAGTTCTCCGGAGCCAGAGCTAGTACTCAACCACCACTACCAACCCCACCCCTCAGTCCTCCCTAAAACACGAAAAGCTTGCCCCTGCCATAGCGTAAATCTTACCCCTCCCTCAAAGACCAAGTTCAAGTGGCAATTCTAGAAAACTTGATGGACTCAGCCAGGCAAGTAGCTACTTCCTCCTCCCCTCCCTCCCCCCACTCCCCATCTTCCAGGCGCCAGCTTTTTACCAGGCGTCCCACGTGCGGCCTGCACCCTCACCATTCCCTGAGCCCAAAGAACGTTTCGTGTTCATCTCCTACCTCCAGAGCCCACCCTGGTGACTGGCCCCACACAGCCTCTCCATAAACATTCATGGAACTGAGTAGGCAATATTTTTTTGTTGTTGTTTTTTCTTAACTAACTCAAAATGTACACAAAAAACAATAAAACTGCATCTTTAAGAAAAAACAATCTGTAATTTAGAGATTTTTGCCAAGTCTGGCTAATGATTTTTTCTGGGTATTTTTGGGAAGAAACGCAGCATTGGATCCTTTCCCATATTTTAACTCCTGGTTTCCAACATGCTGAGATTGCTGCTTCTGACATTAATTTGCCAGATTCAAAGGAGAACCAGCTGCCACACCCACTAACCAAGCACCTGCCTGCAGAGAGATGCTGCAGGAAGAGCTGGCAGAAAGACGCAGCACCTTCGTGCCGGGCCTGGAGAATTATCACCAAAGTCACCTGTGAATTAAAAAGTAAAAATTCAAACCTAAAATAGAGAGGAAGGTGGAAAAACCAAACATCAATTTAAAAACTAATTCATTAACTTTATTTTTTAAAGATCTTATTTCTTTTAGAAAGAGGGGAAGGGAGGGAAAAAGAGAGGGAGGGAAACATCAATGCGTGGTTGCCTCTTGTGAGCCCCCAACTAGGGACCTGGCCCACAACCCAGGCACATGCCCTGACTGGGAATCAAACCAGTGACCCTTTAGTTTGCAGGCCTGAGCTCAATGCACTGAGCCGCACCAGCCAAGGTTTCATTAACTTTGTAAATCTTGTAATTTAATGCAAGGTTTTGCTATGAGAGCATACAATTTTATTGTATATTTCCTTGTTGATGTGCATTTCTACGGCAGGCATTTCCACACAAACATTGTACAAAGGCAGGTGTCTGTAAGAAAGCCAATGGCCCCTCTCATTGTCAATAGAAGATGATAGTGTTTCCTCTTAAAAAAGCCAGAAATTCTCCAAAAATGTCTCAGCGACTTTCTGGGCTTTAGCTCAATCTCTCTCTCTAAGAGTTAACTAAAAATACCTCTGGAAAACAGAAAGGAGAGAAAAACAATGATTTAGAATGAAATAAAACCTTTAAAAAATAAAAAGAAATAAGTAAGAAGTATCCCTTGGAAAGAGCTGGGGCCTCCACCCGTACTGCCCTCCTGTAAGGTGTGACTGCATTTGGCACCGCAGCCAGAGAGGAAGGCCTGGGTTAACCACGAGCCAGAACAGGGCCAGGACTCTGCCGGCTCTCTCCACTCTCTCCTCCCCAGGGCGGACGCGGCAGGGCCTGCTCTCACCCAGATGTCACTAGATTACCAAGGAAGCTCCCCACAGCCCTCGAGGGTGAGCTCTGGCTTCCTCCCTGACCAGACAGGATGTGAATTCCTCTTTCCCAACACACGCACCGTTTCCACAGTCTGCCCTTGAGGGTGGCCTGCGAAGGCCACACTGTCACGCTCTCCTCCCATGCTTCGGTGTCCAGTTCATTCAGCCCGCAAAGAGCGGCATTATTTTATTTTTAAAATGTGGGTCTGGGAGGCCCTGGGAGCAAATGCTCTCAAACCAGTAAACCAGAGAGACGGTAACTCTCCTTCCCGCTGTGGGGGCTCTGGGATCCCGTCCACAAGTGTGCACGGTACCATAGCACCCCTCCCCCAACCTCAGAGATAGGCAGACCCAGAAAACGTATCATTTCATTCTGAGATCAAGGAAACCGTCTGACACCTGGCCCCCTTCACCGGCTTTTAACAGAAGGACGTCGTGTGCAGGGAACCCCAATGCAGATGGTCAACGAACACCTCCCTCTTCGCCACCAAGGAGCCGTCATCGGAGCAGCAGGTTCTGGGAGCCGGCCCAGGTGGTTCTGTTCATCCTTATATCCCCAGCACCGAGCACGGTGCTCAATAAATAGATCTAGCTTCCCGCAAATGGAAGTTGCATTAACTGATTTTAAAGAAAACACTCAACTGCTAGGCATCTGTGAGCCAGAGCCACCTCAGCTGAAAATGAAAAGTTCATTCATTCATTCATTCATTCATTCACTCACATAAACTATATACCAGACACTGCTCAAGATCCCTTCCCCAACAAAACAGACAAAATTCCTACCCAAGTGGAACTTGTGTTCCAGTGATGGAAGACAGTAAACAAGTTAGGTAAGAAAATATACAATGTGGGCAAAGGGACAACAAATTAGTTTCTTCTCCTGCTTTAGAATTTGACCTTAGGCTAACTTTCCAGTTCCATTTCCCTGGAAACCTAATAAAGATAAAAGGTCAGTTATGTTACTAAGCAACACTGCTTATGTTGAAAATGACCCTGGGGGGCAGGGTAGAGCGATTAAAGAGGGTCCAACACTTGGTAGTGGAAGGAAATGGAACTTCAGGTGGGGAGCGCACAACAGAGGACACAGGTGTCGTGCCCCCACCCATCCCACCCCACCCCACACCCCCTGCACTTCGGATGCCTAGAATGACCTTCCGGTTCTTCTCCTGAAGCCAAGAACAGACCCACACAGATGCACCCACCTCGGTGAACAATGACGAAGCTCTCAGATGGCATAGGACTCTTAACACTCATTAGGTACTGGCACTTGAGAAGTACACCGAAGCAATTACCTGTCCCCATAATTCATCACTGAAAGTGGTCTTACAGTTTCGTAATTAAAGCAGACAAAGACACCTTTGTTCCCAGACTAATGTTTTGATGACACTAAATGCAGACCTAGTATGCATTTAAACAAAATAGAAAATTGGCTGACACTTTTTATTACATAAATAGTTACATCTACACTGGCTTTTTAAAGACCTTATTTTCCAAGTGTAACACTGTATACTCCTTCACACTGCCAGGTACTCCGTTTTGAGAAAAGAGTCCTAGCTGGGCATGGGCAGCATGGTCCGAGTGGCGAGAAACCGGGACTGGGTATCAGAGAAAGATGCACAGGTGCTGGCTCGGCCACCTACCAGTTGGGTGACACTGAGTGAATCCTATCACCTCACTTACTGACTGTTTCTCCAACCAAAGTGTAAACTCCCTAAGGCAGTGATTGGGCCCGAAGCAGGTGACCCCTGCACCCTGCGGGTGGCCCTCCTGCCTCAGGCAGCCGCTCCACTGGTTCCTCCCCTTTATACCACATCTGACTCCAGGTCCTGGGCTGTCTTTGCTTCTCCCTCTGCCCTCTGCCCCTCATTGACCTCATCTAATCCAGGGTTTTAAATATAACCAACTGCTGAATCTCCCAATTTATAAGTCAAGCTCCACCCTCCCTCTCTGCTCATGTGTCTTCCCGGTCGGCAAGTCCGCTCAGGCATGCGTCTGTCTCACAGGAATCTCCAACACAGCGCATCCAAAGGCAAATCCTTGACATCCCCATTTCCAAATCTGATGCTCACCATGTCCCCACTCCATCTAACCAATTCTCAAGGAATCCACAAGCTCCAGCCAGAGCGGCCCCCTTACACCCGCGGGCACGCAGGCCTGATCTCAGCACAGGACCCGGGTGCGGCAGGTCAGGTTAGCACCCAGTGGGTGCTGGCTGAGTTTGCTATGTGCCGGAACTGCGCTTGGTACTTCGCTGGTGAACCTGAGAAACTCAATCCAGGTTCTCGGGGAGGACGACACAGCCTAGTGAGGGGGACAGATAATAAACAAGCTCACCAATGTATGTAATTACGAATTGTGGTTAAGTACAGGAAAATGAATGGGTGCAGCGAGAGCAAACAATGGAGAGCACCTGCTTAGTAATGGGGTGATGGGCCAGGCCTCCCAAGGAGGTGACATTGCAGGAAAAAAGTGGCATCCCAGATGCCACTTAAGTGGCTTCCCTGGCAGTTCTGGCTCCAAAGACTCAAGGTGGGGCAGGGGGTGGGGGCAGGTGACACCTCTCTTCGCCTCAGCAGGCTGAGGGAGCCCCAGGCTGAGGCTGTTTTCCCACCCAGAGAACACCCAGTGCTCCCACCTCGGGGCGGCCAGCCGACCTCGTCTGGAACACCGGCATGGCCGCCGGTGACTGGGTGTTACCCAAGCCAACCATGTTCATCGGCAGAGCTCTCTTAAACAGCAGCGGCAATAAGTGCTGTTCCTTGAAAACGAGGGTGGTGTGAGGCTCAGCAATCACGTGAGTGACGGGGTTCCTGCTCCGTGAACTTCCATGTCAGCGGGAGCCTGACCTTCACCCGGTCCCGCGTCCAGCTGGAAAGTCAGCCGGGCATCGCCATGGTGGGAAACGGCCATGTACCACTCACTCGCTTGTCGGCCTGCCACTTCCTTCCCCAGGGCTTCCACGTGCGTTTTCTTATGTGCGCCTCACTACAGCGCTTGCATAGGTGGATGAGCCTTACTTTACAGACAAAGAAGAGGAGGAAGGGCCATTCCAAATCAGGGCCTCTGGCTCAGGGCCCAGTGAACCCTGCAGGTGCCCTCCAGGTCCCCTGAGGCTAAGGCTCGGTGATTTCACCCTCTGCGGAGGCTGAGCAGGTTTTTTCATCCTTAACCAGCTTGCCGCTGCCACCCACAGGGATGAGAGACACAACTGTGAAACAGAAGAGGGTGCGTTCCAGGTCAGACCGTGCCCAGGGACACATGGGGCTGGGCAGCAACCAGAAAGGAGACCAAGGGTGAGAAGGAGGAGAGAGGGGGAGAGGAAAAGGGGGCAGGCAAGGAGAAGAAGCAGATGATCTGTGACACACTGCAGATGAGGCAGGAGAAAGGGCGTGATGAGGACACCCCAAGCATCAGTGGCTGGGACCCATCCCTGGCAAGGCCTCGTACTAGGGGTCAGGTGGTCCCTCACAGAGAGGCAGGGCACTGGCCAAGGCCACTGTCTGAGGGTCCGACCTAGCCCCTCCACACAGAGGGGCTGCATTTCACCCATGGAGGTGTAGTGCTAAAAGGCCTGAAGGCAGAACTTGGGAGCCAGGTCCCCGTGTGTAAACAGGGGCAATGCTACTTATACCGCCAACCTCACAGGTGGCAGCGCGCACAACGAGATGCCGCTGTGAGGGTCACGGACGATGAACGAAAGGAACTTGGTATATGAAAGTGTCCCTGGGATCTGAGGGGTTCAGAGGGGCCCAGGAACTGGTCCTCGGCTCAGGTTCCCTCTGAAAGAGGTTCAAGGGCACCAGTCTGGCGCTCACTCTTGACCGAGATGGAGAATTATAAAGGAATACAAGTGATTACTGTAACTCATTAAGTCCTCAGGGATGATGCCCCCAAAGCTGAATATCTTTAAGTATATTTCTAAAAAAAAAAAAAGAAGAAGAAGAAGAAGAAGAAGTGCTTTATCAGTTCCCATCTCTCACCGCAAAACTCTTCTCTACGGCCCTTCCCTATCCCCGAAGGCCAGTCAGACTGCACCCATCGTACCCTCCCAGATGCACACGTTTTAAAAAGATTTTATTTATTTATTTTTTTTAGAGAGAGGCAAAGGGAAGGAGAGAGGGAGAGAAACATCAATGTGCAAGAGAAGGCTGCCTCTCGTACACCCCCAGCCCGGGACTTGACCCGCAACCCAGGCACATGCCTTGACTGGGAATCAAACCAGCGACTTTTCAGTTTGCAGGACGATGCCCAACCCACTGGGCCACACCAGCCAGGATAGCATATGGATGATTTTTGAATTTCTGCATATTTTTAAAACGCAGAAAACAGAAAAGGAAAGAGACAACCAAGGAGCAGGTGCATCGGAAGTGGAACTACAGAAGCCACTGGTGCTCAGGGACAGCAGCCCCCTCCGTGTGCCGCCACTGGTACCATGGAGACGCTGACGGCGGGTGCCCACTGACAAATGGCCCCCAGTGTGGCTCTCGGGCCCTGAGTAACCCTGATGGCACTTGACTTGTCTAAAACCTCCCACAGACTTCTCTCCTTTTATCCACATTTTGCGGTCTCAGAGCTGGCCTCCGCCTCCACCGCCCCCGGGAGTAATCTCTTGCTGCGCAGTCCCAGCCTTCAGATGCCACAGCGCGCAAAGACCCTGCAGAACAGCCAAGCCAATGTCACCCCTGGTCTTTAGAGCCCAGAGAGAAGGGCGACAGGACTGTGGCTACATCAGTGCGACTCTCCTTGAACTTGGGTAAAGTGAGAAATGAGGCAATGAGCAATTCCCAGCCTGCCATCCACCATCTAGTGGTAAATATAATGAAGCTCTCGTCATCATCGTCCTTTAGCTGGACTTCAGTGGGCGGCCAGCGTCTCGCAGCCAGTGGTCAGAGCCCCGGGGCCCTGCTTTTCCCTTCTCAGTGGATAGCTTCACAGGTGAGGGTGTGCCCCCCAGCCCACTCTTTTCAATCGCACGCAGGGCATTTTCAACAGAAGGGACCAGTGCGGCACCCCGACAGCCCCCAGGGAGCTCATTCCTATCTCGGGACTTGCATAGCGGCCCCACACACCACAGGCTAGAGGGGGGGACAGCAGTGCTCGGGGGTCCTGTGATGGGTGCCTTTTATTGTGGAAGGAAGAAGAAACAGACTGCTAGGAAAATGGTCCCCGTTCCCTCCCGCTTCCGTTTAAAACAGCAAAGAAAACGGAACTCAAAACTCAGCTCAGGGGACATGCACCATCACGCAGACGATCTCAGTCAGTGTCGGCTGAGATCAAATTTGAGCACATCTTTGTGCCAAAGCCGCCGAGCCGTTCCAAACCTTGGGGTGCCAGCCGTGACCATGCCAATCTGGACCGGTGGCCTCTGGAGCAAAGCAGGCCTTGTCCGCAGTTTAAGAAGGACCTGAAGAATAAGTATGCACCCCCAGCAAGATGAAATCCCGCTCCCCTGAGCTGCACCCCAAGGTTTGAAGCTCGTAACAATGAAGAGGGAGCGACTCCACTGTTCATTTGTCCAAAGGCTGGGACCCGTGTCTGAGAGGAAGGGACCAGCCTCCGGGGGCCCCCATGCACAGCCCAGGAGGAGCTACGGGGAGCTGGATACCTACTGTTGGTCTTCGTACACATCTATCCTGCAGCACAATGTCAAAACAAGGGACAGCTGAAGAGATTTGGAACAGAACCGTGGCGTTTCTCATCCGACAACACGAAAAGGAAAATAAACATCCAGTGCATTAGCGAGCTCTGTCCCTTACGTTCGGGCTCTTGGGCCTCTCTTGAACCCTCTGCGCAGGCTGCTCAAGTAGAGGAGGTCCTTGTGGGACACTGCAGCCATACTCACTCTCATCAAGGCCCCGTCGAGACTTGGCAAATCCAAGTCTCTGAACTGATCAGCCGTTCGAAGGCGGGTGATCCTGTGTGCTGGGTTTCCAATTCGTTACTTCCTCCCCCAACCTGGGGGACAGTATCATTCCCAAGGGGAAGGGTCTCATGAAGCTCAGTTCCCATCAGATCCCCCACTCTGGTCTTGGTGCTCCTTACATAGGACACCCCCTCCCCACCTCCCACCTTCAAATCTCATGAGAAAGTGACAGAGCTGGGTGGTGGGGAGGAGAGCAAGCCTATGTTCATTCTTTTAAAAAAAAAATCCCAATTATAGTTCATATTTAAAATTGTTTTTGTTATAATAACTAAACTGAAGACAGTATTATAAAGCTTTCTGTTCTCCTTCTTTAGAAAAAGTGAAGAAGGCTTACCCATTTTTGAAATAGAGGACATGGGCTCTCTGAAGTCCTGTTTCTAGGAAAAAGCCTAGTTCTTGATCGTGGGGAGCAGGGCCAGGCTTAGGGCTTCTGTTTTGAATATTAGTAAGTATTACCTAGAAGGGGAGAAAATCGGAAAACTAATCAGATCCACATCCAAGTCTACTTCCTTCAAACCCTATTGCTAAATGTACTGCACAACTTGAAAAATGGACTTCCTTATGCAAACAGCCATCAGTTCAAAGGCCCTGGTGTGGACGTGCCAGGATCAGGAAAGCGTAGAGAATGACTTCTCCGAGACGGGAAGCAACCAAGCGACCCAGGGGCACGTGTGACCCTCCTGGCGCCAGGGCTGAGGAGTGAAGGGTGCTGACGCGTGTGCAGTGCCAGGAGGAGCATCAGGGCCGGAGTGGTCCTGCTAAATGCCAGGATGTTGACAGACAGGCTACGTAAGACAGGAGCAGGTCCCAGCAACAGGCAGAAATAGTCATCATCCGCCAAAGGCCAAGGCCACCGACTGGCAGGCTGCAGCTTTAGCCCTGCATGAGCTTGATGAGCTCCCCAAAGAGCTGAGAAGCACCATGATTGGCCTGGCCTAAAATTAACCAGGGACGACCAACTCTCCAGGCTACCGAAGTGAGGCCTGTGGACTGAGCGGCAGTCATGTGTTCTCAAGGGAGCAGCTGAGACAAACAGCCTAAGCTTCTGGTCTCCCAGACTTGACCTCTTGTCAACAGGGCACGAGGTTTCAAAAGTTTAAAATTTTAGCCTTGCAAGAAAGACTTCCAACTAATCAGGAGAAAGGCTTGCAAGTTGAGTGGATTATAGTGAAGTCTGCATATGTATCGACTGTTCCACAGGCTACTCTCTTCAAACTCACAAGTCAAATAAAGCATTCAGCAAACAGAAGCTACTGTGGCCCATTAAACACCATACAAGGGCTCTCCAAACACTGTCCACATTTGCTAGAAGTCTGTAGCTCTTCAAGGACCCAGATGTTAGCCAAACCCCAAATATTTTAGGGGTCTTGAAATTATTCTCCAAAAGGAGTTGAAGCAATTGCTAGTTCTCTAACTCGCAAGGTCTGGGGAAAAGAAAAGTAGCAGGCACTCAACGAACAACATGTTCCATAGTGAAATCCAGGTGGGCAACCCTTGCATTTGAAGTGCATCCCAGCATCTTACCAAAGCTGCCTGGCTGCTTCAGGAATTAGCACTGGGCTCTGCAAGTGCTAAGAGGCAGGTGTTCCTTCTACCTCCAGAAAGCATGAGCGTTTTTGTCTTTGATGCAGGGCCCTCCCTCCCTTACTCTCTAAGTGAGGTGCACAGAGCTGGGTCCTGAGCACATGTCCAAGATGATCTCACTCATTCCTCTGAGCTTCAAAAATCATCCACATGCTATCCTGGCTGGGATGGCTCAGGGGGCTGGGCATCATCCTGCAAACTGAAAGGCTGCCAGTTTGATTCCTGGTCAGGGCACACGCCTTGGCCGCAGGCCAGGTCCCCAGGTGGAGGCATGCGAGAGGCAACCGATTGATGTTTCCGTCGCACATTGACGTTTCTCTCCATCTTTCTCCCTCCCTTCTCCTCTAAAAATAAATAAATAAAATTTTAAAAAGATCATCTACATGCTGCCAACTCCCACACTGATAGTCTCTAATCCAGACTCCCCTTCTGAATTCCCGGCTCACACATCGAGCTCCTTGCTTGGCATCTCCATTTGGGAGTCCAACTCTGAAACCTTTCAAAATTATCCTTCGTGTGCTTTTGAAAATAGGTTTTAATTTCAAAGAATCCCATGATTATTTTAAAGCAAAACAACTCAGTACAAGACAGAAGGAAAGTTATAAATCATCTTAAAATTCCACCACAGAAATAACCAGTTAACATCGACTGAACTACAGTCCAGATATTTCTGTATACGTGTGTATCAAGAGGAGAGAAAAATGAAAATCATTTTCCAGAAACTGAGATTGTGTTCTATGTCAGCTTTAAATTTAAACCATTACATTTAATTTTAATTAAAGTTGCTAGAAGAAATGAAGGTGTGACCAAAGTAATCATTCAACTTCAGAAAAGTGTGGATTTTTTCCCCATATAGTTCATAAGAGGTCTCTTTAAAGTTAAAAATATTTCATATTTATTATGTGTGTGTGGGCGTGTGTAGGGAAAGAGAGAGAGAAGAGAAGAGAAAGTAGGTGCTGCTTTTACTGACGTATTTCAACACAGTATCTCCAGAGTCATAGCAAAGACAAGGAGACTGACATATTCATACTTCATGTTACCTTCTATTTTGCCTTCTCTTCAACTTCCTAGTTTTGTTATATTACTTTTTATATTGCCAAGCCTCCCAAGGTTCCACCCCATACCTGTTTTTGCATCAGTTCTACATGAAAATGCATTTGCTGCTTCTTAAATTCTTTACTTTGAATCAATTCTTGGTTGGTAGAACATTGCCGAGAAGGACTCACGGGCGCTACAGGCCAAGTTCTTGCACGTTTGAGAAGCCTGTCTCTCGCCTCTCCTGCTTGAGCCTGACTAGGGAGGACCCCTTGGGCTTCACACGTCCTCGTCCTCAGAGCCCTGCAGATGACTCCCCAGCCTCCTGATGCTGAGAGCCGCTGTGGAGAACTTGGAAGCCAGCCTACTGCTCTCCCTGTGTGCACGATCGGCAAAGAGCAATCGGCTTTTCCCCACAGTCTAGAAAATCTACCAGGCGTTGTCTTGCCTTTCATCCCTCTGTGCCCGGTCTTCTTAGCACACAGAAGGAACTCTCAGTCTGCAAATTCAGATCTGTAGTAGAAAGTAATGCGCTGGAGTTGGGCCGCTGCTCCGGGTTCAAAGCCTAGCTCCCCCACTTTGGCAAGTCCCAGCCTCTCTGGACCTCAGTTTTCTCGGTGGTAAAATGACGATGGCGACAGAACACGGTTTTAGCACGGTCCCAGAGACTAAATAGAATTTGAGATTCTCTTCCTTTCTAATGTAAGCATTTAATGTTATAAATACTTCTGTGCATTTTCTTTTCTATATCTTGAGGCTCTAGCTTTAAGCACACACAGTTTTAAGATTGCAATGTCTTGCTGATGAACTGACCCCCTCTGTTACGTCTCCCTTTGTCTCCTGCACTATTCCTTGTTCCTAGTTCTACTTTCTGACATAATAATACAGCCGTTCTAACTTTGCTTTGATTTTTGTTTGCATAGTATGCATTTTTACTTTTTGTCTACCTATATGTTAATATTTAAATGGTTTTCTTGGAGCAAGAATGTAGTCAGGTCTTGCTTTTTTGTCCCATCCAAAAATCTCTGCCTTTTAAGTGGGGTGTTTAGACCATTTACATTTAAAGTAATTATTGACACGATCAGAACCACCTTTCTAGTTGTTTTTTATTGTTCCATATGTTCTTTGCTCCTTTTTTCTCTCTCATTCTGCCTTTTTTTGATTGATGATTCCATTTTACTTCCACTATCAAATGATTAATTATCTTTTTTTTTCTTATTTTTAGTGGTTGTCCTAGGGTTTACAATATAGCTCTTCAGTTTACACAGTCTGTCTTCAAATAATATCATACCAATTCATACATAAACACCTTATAACAATACATATCCATTTCCTCCCCTGGTCTTTGTGCTTTTATGTCGTTAAACCCAGTGCCTGGGGGACAGGGCTCACCCTGAAGGGCCCCTTTCTGGGCATTGCCCTCCTAGTGCCCAGAATGCCTTCCTCAAACAAGCACCGCCTAACTTCCACCCACCACCGCCCACAGGAAAACCCGGAGCATCGTTACACTCTAGGAGTCTAGGCTGAGCTCAAAACTGAAGTCTCCACCATCAACCATCTTAATAAATAAGGTCGTCCACCCAGCTGCGCCAATCAGACACTGGGGCGTGAGCGTGAACACCTCGACGCTCCGACATCTCATCTCTCACCAGCTGTGTCCAAACTGTCTCTCAGGTGTGTCCGCGCCTGCCCGTTTCCAGAGCCGTTATTGCAACTAAGCTGCTGTCACTTCCTGTTAGATTTCTACGGCAGCCTCCTAAATGGAGTCTCCACGCCCTCTCCTGCCCCTTTCCTTCCCTTTCACTCTCCACAAGCAGCCCGAACAATATTTTTATATATTTGAAAAATATTTTATTTATTTTTAGAGAGCGGGGAGGGGAGAGAAAGAGAGGGAGAGAAACCTCGGTGTGAGAGAGAAACATCAATCAGTTGCCTCCTGGACGTGCCCTGATCGGGAACCAAACCAACAACCCAGGCATGTGCCCTGATGGGGAATCAAACCGGCGACCTTTCACTTTGCGCGGGGCAACGCCCAGCCAACTGAGCCGCACCGGTCAGGGCCTGACTAAATTCTTACAACACAATCTGGATCATGTTCCTTGAGCTCATTCTCGTCTGTCAGGTGCCAACTTGACTGTCACCTTCCCAGAAGGGCTGCACTGTCCCCAGGACATGAAGGAGGCCTGCCTCTACGGTTCCCTCAATAGAACGTCCTATTCTACCCCTGCCCTGCATTTATCAATGTGTTTTTTAACTTGATCACTGGCTGTTGGCCTCCAAGGTGCCACAACTGTCACAAGCCAGGGCCACCTCTCTTTCATTGACTAACACATCCAGTGTCTACTGCAGTGGAGTCTTTTGCAGGGCAAACTTTCAACACATGTAGTAATGAATGAAACGTACAGTGAATGAATGAATGAATGAATGTGCAACGCCAATCAGAAATGCAGGAGAAAAGCAACCAGAGATAATCTACTATGCATTAGGCACTACGTAGGTACAGAGGTTATCTCATGTACTCTCCCACAAAAACCCACGGGTAGACACACGATTATCCTCTCTTCACTGAAGGGGACACTCGGACCTTGCTCCACCGAGGGCGTTGCCCAAATTACATGGCTAGCGATTTAGAGACGGTGCTGAAGCTCAGATCCACCTGACTGTGCATGCTGGCTCCTCCCCCTTGTCCTATCGGTCTGTGTCTGCTTGCACAACAGAGCCCAAAGGACAGGGGTCAGGGCTGCCAGGATGGAGCTTTAGGTTATCAATGGGAAAGATGCAAGTGGGGAGGCAGCAAGAACAGCTCAGCTCAGGGCTTCTTGCTCTGAAGCCCAAGCATCTTGGATTTAATCCCTCCTTCACCAAGAGCCTCTATCTAACACACGGGCCTGGGCAGGAGCATTGTTCCGCAGCATTAAAGCCACCACCTGTTCTGCAGATAAACGCTTCCCCACGAGAGGATGCCAACAAGCATCCATAGCAAGTTCGGCTGCTTTGGGGTACTCACACACCCCACGGCTGAGGAAGCCTGGAAGCCAGGGAGCAGGGGCCAGATATCTTAGATCAAAGGACCAAGGTTCAAGATCTAGTTCTGATCCCCTCACCGCCAATGAACTTCAGAGAATTCCTTTGATCTCTCAGGTCTTCACTGTCCTCATCTGTACAATGGGATATCACAATCATGACTGTGATTGTGATAAGTTGCAAATAAGACATTTAATGAGAACATAAACACAACAATCTTTAATGGAGATATATTGAAGAGTTATCTTCAAGTAGGAACAAAATAAGGACATTTTCCACCACCTTTATTTGTTAACGTTGTTTCAGAAAGTCTGGAGATAGGACATGAGAGACATAAGATAAAAATATTAGAAAGGAAGAAACCACCATCACAACATTCTTCTGCCATATATCAGTATTCTAACAAAAGCGAAAAGAACCAACTCTACTTTTATAGAGTTCAATGTTGTGGTTAATGATCCTCTATCACCATCTTTGTCAGCCTTCAAGATAGGACGGCTCAGGTATCCTTTTTTCCAGGAACCAGCCCTGAACTTCCACACCGGCCCTAAACCCTTCCCTGGGCTCGCAGCGCCCTCTGGGCGTTCGCCACCTGTGTCCTCACGAGGTCCTGTCTCTACGGACTTGCTCTGTGGCTTACTCATCCCAGAGCCCCTGGTGCCCAGAACAGTGTGCAGAACACAGAAGGGACTCAATAACTGTTTGTGTAAGTGAATTAGAACTCAACAGAACTACCCTAAAATTCATTTAGAGGTGTCCACAGAAACAAACAGAAGATACTCTGAAAATAAGAATAAGCAGTTACTAATCCTTTCAGATGTTAACACCCATCATAAAAAAGTTCTTATTAAACAGAGTCATATTGGTGCAATTTAAGATGGCAGAACAAAACAGGAAAGCCAGAAATTACTGTTATATTAACACTTTTTTGAATGCCTGAAAGTATATGACAGAAAATATGAAAAAGAGATGTAAGATCATCTTAAAGCGGCCCTAAAATATGGGGAGAACACAAGCCGTGCCTGATATATACCAACGTAAATCCCCGGAAGATTGGGAAATGAAAAGTTCTTTTTAAAAACGTGGAAAATGGTTAAAAACTCTTTAAATCCTAGAAGGGGGTTGTCCCAAATTTCACCTTTAAAATAATAAAAGATATATAATCAGGTTCAACCATGTACAGATTTAAAATTTATGAGCAACTTAAACAGAAAAATTACTCATTGGGAAAGCATTGAGTAAAAATGATAAAGAGTTAACATATTTACCGTATAAAGACTTTATTCACATTGTAAAAAAACCCCGCTACATCCCAAAATTGAACAGAAAGCATAAACAGACAAAAAAGAAGCAAATAAGGTTAAACGTAAAGTTACCATCTGCCCCAGCAAACCCGCTCCTAAGTATATGCCCAAGAGAACGAAGACATCTGTCCACACAGGATCCTGTACGTGAATTACAGCAACATTTTGCAAGCCGAAGAGTTAAAAGACAAAATGATTGGGGGAGAAACACCGTGCGGTGCATCCATACGGCGGTTATTTGAGTACAAAAGGGCTGAAGGACGCTGCATGGGGCAACAGGGTGAGTCTTGAGACCCTGAGACCAAGCCCAGAAGCCAGTCTGGGGGAGGGGGGGTGCCAGCTGTGTGATTCTGCATGTCTGACATGCCCTGAACATGTAAATTGGTGGAGACAGGGGGCGGGCGGGGGGGGGGGGTGCTGAGGGTGAGCGGGTGCAGGGTCTCCTTTGTGGCAGCAAAAATGTCCTGGAATTAAATATCAGCGATGGTTGCACAGCCTTGTGAATATATTAAAAACCACTGAAATGTACACTTTAAATGGGTGAATTGTATGGCGTGTAAATTATATCTTATAATGTTGTAATAAAAAGGAAAAAAGATAACTAGTAAACAAAGAGATGAAAAAAATCCAACCTGATAGTCAAAAAAATGCAAACTACAACTGCAAGGTACCGTTTTCACCGAGCAAATCAGCAAAGTGTTTGCTATTTTATATAATAGCAAGCCTGTCAATACAGCGAAAAATCCACCACCCTCCTGCACGGCCAAAGGTAGAGGACAGTATGACTTATAGAAAGCAGAGGGGCACATTATGTAGCAACAAGAACGTTTACAAATGTCCCCACTGCGGGGACCTTGCCCTTAAGGGACACGGCGAAGGCCACCTGACGGAGTGGGCGTGGCAGCCGTGTGCGAACCGGTGTGCCCACCAGCGCCTTAATCAGTCACGGAGGCCATCCCAGGGCATTCCCTTGGAAACACTTTAAGGTTCTGACATAATGTCGAGTGAAAACAAAGACAGATTAAAAACACTTTAATGCTGTAAAATTATGAATTATGAGCGCAGGGGCTAACTGAGGAAACACAAAAATTAAAATAAACCACTGTTTCCAACTCGGGTTTAAGCATGCTGTAGTCTCCCATTCCGCCTCCTGGCTGGCAGGCTCCACGTCCGAGCGCACACCCAGCCAGCAGGCTTCTGGGCGTTGCCCTAAGGAGGTGTCCCTTCCTCCAGGTACCCCTGTCAGGCTGTGAACTGGGGCCTGCGGCTGTGGCTCCAGCCGGGAGGGGGCGGGAAGGGAGAATCTGTCCTTCTCTTATTGTCGCACGTTTAAAGCCGGGGCACAGCCATGTGGACCTCCAGAGCCGCGCCCCACCTTTCCCGTCGCAGTGCCGGGTGCTTTTCCAGGGCAGGGCCTCTGGTCTGAATCCCACACACGGTAACCTTCATCTCCTCCAGTTCAAATCCGAATCCTAATCCAGCACCTCGGATCCTTCCCGCTGGGCGGACACCACAAACTGGGGTGTGACCACCTGACTCCAGGCAGAGGAAATCTGAGCAGGGCCGGTTGTTTCTTTCCAAACTCCAGCGCTGAACAGCCCGTAACGAGTCTGTGGATGGCCCATAATTTAGCACTGCCTCCCTTTCTAAAAGAGGGTGTAAAGGAATGAACTGTCAGCAGAAGGTAAAGTTCCACCCTGGCACTGCTTCGGCTCCAGAAAGCCATTACCAGCTGGCTGGCGGATGCGTGCAAAGGACAGGGGCAGCGTGATTTCATTTGCCAAAAGCAGAGCTCACGTTATAATATGCAAGGATGAAGTCATCTGTATTCCTGTCCTGCGCTGCGAGAAGCTCCTTGCGGGGCAGATAACGTTATTTAGCCCTGGCAGAAGGCCACCACCCAAAGATAAACTAATCAAGGCCATCCCACGCCCTAATTCTATCTGCTCTGATTTGATTTGTTTGATGAAATTATTTTATGGGCACAGTGTTAGAGGGACCTTTTATTCCCCTTCAGAGAACAAATTATCAGAGAAAATTATCAGTAGGTGCCTCCGGGACAAGGACGACGCGGCGGAACAAACAGTTAATGCGCACGGCTTGCGTGTGCTCACGTCGTCCCGTCCTCGGCCCTGCCTCCGCGACTGGAGCAAGCCGAGCCCCGCACAGGGGGCGCTCCGGGAGGGCTGGGTGGGAGACTCGCTGGTTCTGCAGCCCCAGACAGGCTGGGCCTGTGAGGCCCACCAAGAAAACAAAAGCTGAAACTAAGGACCGGGCCAAGGTCACATGGTCAGAGGTGAACAGGGGTGCAGAGCCCAGACACCACATAGGGACTCTGGGCACAACGTTGTCCCGTCATCTTCCACCCAAGAAAAAGAAAGCAACGCTTTCCTGAAAAAATCACTCCATTAACGTTCCCCTGAAAATTCTTTAACATTTTACATAGAATAGTGTGTTTACAACATTCCAGATTATTACCTACATATCTGAAATCTTCCAAGGTCCGGAAAGATTCCACTGCCAGGTGACACAGGGACAGAGAATGTCAGCAGAACTAACGACTGTGCGCCAGCCATGGACGTGCTGGGAAGCGCGTGGCCAAACCACTTCATCCTGACTCCCGCGGACGAGCCGTCGGTGTTGCTCTTTTACTAACGAGGATCCTGGGGCAGCACAGAGAGGTTGGCAGCACAGCCCAAAGTCACACAGCTGAGAGGCGGCAGGGCCAGGTGGCAACACCAGCAGTCTCCTGACAGCCGTGCTCTGCTGCCTGCCACAGGTCAGTGTGCCAGCTCGAGGGGACACCAAGGCCTTCTCCCTCTTTGAGCGTCGCTGATCCACAGGAAGCAAACACCTTGAACACTGCTGAACAGACCCACTCTTAGGGAAACCCAGAGAGTGGGGCTGCCTCGGAAATGGGGTTCGGTGGTCCCCGACGGTGAAAGACACTGGCCGCAATGCTCCACACTGTCCTCCAGAGCGCTCCCCAAATTTGTCCTTGCTCCTACATGAAGTTGAGAGCCAACACTAATAAACAAAGTGCCCAAAGTTCCCAGCAACTGGGAGTTTCTTCTCTAGAGAATGGCTGGGAAAGGAGGGGCAAAGCCCTGAACACCAGACCGCGTCTGCCCAGTGGAACAAATACAGGGACCGAGCTTGTGGGAGCTTCCATAATGAGGGCTGCCGACCTGGAGAATTGAAGCCTGGGCTTGCCTGGTCTTGGGCTTATTTCAAGTTCTAGTTCCTTAAAATTCCAGTTTTTAATTCAGCATACTTCTTAAAAGTCATTTAAGTTCAAAAAAAAAAAAAAAATTTTAAGTCCAAGAGGTGTCCTCGGCATAGCACCCATTACCTCACCTCAAAACCCCTGAACTTTCACCTGGCCCAACGGGCACTTACGGAAGGTCATTTTCCCCCTAGACTCCTCATCAATCAACACGTATTTCTTAAATACCTACTAGAGTCAAAACAGACGTTGGACTCACTCAGTCTCTCATTGCTAACATCTCAACTTGCTGGATCTGGGGAGGCTCAGAGTGACCTCCCACGAAGGAAAACGCAGGCAGGAGGACCTGAGCCAGAGACGTGAGACCACCCGGAGACCGACCCTAGGCCGAGGCCGCGTCCCCACGCTACTCGTCCCCGCGCTACTCGGAGCTACAGTCCACCTGGGGAAACACCCTCGGGGCACTTCCTACATGTAAGGGTGTGGGGAGCGACGGTGGCTGGGACAGGGAGGGGAGCGAGGACTTGGTAAAGAAAGGGCTGAGCTAATTCCAGCATCAGCCCTAAGATCCTCTGCGCCCTGGGCTCTCCCTTTCTGGGCCTCTACTTTCTTCTCAGAACCTAAAACCCTATGATCACTATTTCCTCGAACCCACAAAAAATATTTGTTTTATATTCTATGACTGTATCTTTGAAAATTTGGCTAAAGAACCTGCTGGTGAACAGGTGGTTACAGAAGGCACCGGCAGGAAGGAACCCAGGTCTGCCATGTCCATGTCAGGAACGGCACAGGTAACAGGGGAACCTCCTTTCTCCCGGCCCAAAAAGGCAGCCTCAACACGACAGGGCCAGACAACCGTTGGGGAGTGGGGTGCAAAACAAGGGCCCCTAGGTGGCGGGGGCTGTGGTGGGGGACAAGAACAGCTTAACTAGGGTGCATGGGTTTCCCCACCGCTGAGCACTGGCAATGGCGGAGGCTGGCAGCGGAGGTAATGTGGGTTTTGAAAGCACGATCACTTCCCTAGAGACCCTGTCCTAGAATTCTGAATAACAAAAGATTTCTTTCTCATGGCAGCCTGCAGATAGGACGTTCTGGCAAGGCCTGTCAGGAAAAAGTCCAGCCACCGTTAATATAACGAGAGCGGATATAACCTGGCTGCCAAGGAGAGGGGACTGGAATGCACATGTGTGAACAATGATGACTTCACTGTACTAGTTGGTGGGGGTGGTAGACGCCATTGAGTGAGCATGCGCACTGTGTGGCCGTGGCATTCAAAGTGACTAAGCAAGTGGAGCCACAAATCTGCATCAAATTTTCATTAAGCTTGAACATTCCTCCAGGGAAACTATTCGGATGATTCAGAAGGTTGCAGCTATGGGCACCTGGTGCTTGGCAGTTTTATCCCAACAAAGTGCCTACTGATGCATCACGTCTCATGCAGAGTTTTTTGGCAAAATGTCAAATACCCAGGTGACTCAGCCCCCCTACAGCCCAGGTTTGGTGCCCTGAGACTTCTGGCTTTTCCCAAAACTAAAATCACCTTTGAAAGGAGAGAGATTTCAGACTGTTGATGAGACTCAGGAAAATACGATGGGACAGCTGATGGTGACGGTGTGAGGCCCCAAGGTGCCTACTTGGAAGGGCACTGAGGCATCACTATCCTGTGTACAATGTTTCTTGTGTGTTCTTCAGTAAATGTCTCTATTTTTCATGTTACATGGCTGGGTACCTTCTGGACAGACCTCGTGTGCTCCCAGACATGATGAGCTATAATTTACAACCCGTTCTGGTGCAGGCCAGGACACCTATCCTCTCCCTGCTTCTCACAAGGCAGTTCTGACCCTCACCACATACACTAACATACAAAGACCTATTTTAAAAAATCACTTATGGTCTGCATGTTATTAAATAACAAGAACTGACATGACGTTGGTAGCCCCCCCCCCCACTCTGACCCTCATGGAGACAGAGAGCCATACACCTGATGGGAAGGAGGCTGAGATCACTGTCGGCCTCACAGGGTTTCCCATCGTTTCAAAATACCTCCCAGGACACACCTCCAGGTCTGTAGGGGGAATATCGCTCTCAGGCCTTGGTTAGAACTCCAGAAAACTCTACTGGGGGCAGAAAACTGTGCTGGGGGCAGAAAGAGATGGCTGGGAGCTATTGAGTAAAAGCAAGTGACACTTGTCAAGAATCCTGGGCTCTGCGCCTTGTTTACCTGACCTTTTATAATCCCCACGAGAATGCCAATGCCGTGAAGCAGGAACTACAACTAATCTCCTTTTCCAGGTGGGGAACCTGGGGCTGAGCAGTGCAGGAGCTTTAAAGGGCTGAGCCCAGACAGAGATCCTTCTAAACAGACCAGTGACTGAGCCCCGTCCTGCCTCCCTCTTCCTCTGCCTGAGGGTGTGAACTCGGGGTCTCTCGTTCACGCACTCTCTGCTCAGGGGGCCCTCCTGTCCACCGCTGGGTTCCATCTCCTGCACCAGAGGCACGCAGGTGACTGCCGGGAGGAACCGTCCCAGATGGCCTCGGGGGATCCACCACCTGCTTCAAGCAGGGTGGTCGAGGGTCCCCAGCAGACCTCTGGCATCACCACTGAGGTCAAGCCCCCCAAACCCAGCTGTACAGATGGTCCACTCAAGTACAAGTAAAGATTGACCCATTTTGCAGAACAGAGCAAGAATAATCAGCCAGCTTCGGGGTGCTAAGGGGAGGTACTCAGGCGCCTACTGTCGCTCTGCTCCGAGGACGCAGAGATGCTTCCCAACACTGCCTCTCCATTTCCCAAGCCCCCCGATCGCCGCCCTGCTCCCCTCGGCATCACGGAGAGTGTGGGAGGCTGTGCCCCGGGAGGCAGACAGGTGGAAGGTTTTGCAGAGGGTGACCCCGGTTCTCTATAATTGGATTTGAGATTTTTAAAAAATTATCCACGGGAACAAACACACAGTCCACACTCACCCTTTCTATCTCTTGGAGGTACAGGAGCGCGATGTCCCCAGCCTTCTCGTAGCAGGTGATGACGTCCTGCTCCCGGTCCACGTGGAGGTTACTAGTAGAGGAGGAAATGGGCAGCTTCTCTAAACAAAGCCCTGGAAAAAGTGAAACACAAACACTGGGCGAGTTGCCTTTCATGGGCTTAACTTTAAAACGCTGCTCTGCAGGGCCAGAAGGCGGTCCCGGGAGACCACCGTCAGGGAACCGTCAGGGAATCTGCGTCCCCTGCCCCCTCTCTCTTCAAGTACAAAGAGAACATGCGCCGGAAGGAGCATCCACAGCTGAGAACTTGGTCGTTGTGACCCCATTCAGTCCTAACCGAGCTTCTCCATCAATTATGTCCCAAAGTCCTTAAAGAATTTTTAAGGTAAGTAAAGCTAGGCTCACAGAACAATACCAGATAAGGAATATTTTCTATCTCCAAGTGTAAATAAAAAAAATTAGATGCTCTCAGGAGGCTCAGTTACTAGAAAACCTTCCAACCCTCAGCCTTAGCATGTGGGGGACAACAATTTTTCAGCTCTAAGCAAAGAAAAACCCCGGAACTTCGCTTTGTGGGCATCTCTTTGCAGATGGAGGAGGTACTCTAAGGCAAGGGAGCTGTCAGGGCTGGGATGTAGGAAAGGCTGAAAAAATCACAATGCTGAGGGGAGCAGCTGCAGCCAGAACCCAGCGCCACCTCCGCCCCTGCCCTGGGCATCCGGCCCACAGCAAGGGGGACTCGGTTTCTACCCACAACTGGAGGCAGCAGGAACTCTGTACGGAGGGCTTCCGGGGCCCCGATACCCAACAGGGCTTCTGCTGTGTCGAGGGCCCTCGGATTCCCCTGTGTGGGACACACGCACAGGGCCCACACGTTCCACTCCTTGTGGAAGTGTGAGGAGGGTTGCCACGGACAGAAACGGGGTCTGCAATGGGAAGGCGCCGCAGAGAGTCCTGCCGGAGAAGAAGCTGAGGTCCGCCATGGCAAACAATGGTAAACAAAGTAAGTGACTAGACCAAAACTTGCAGTCAGTTCCTGGCATCAGGGGAAACAGAATCCGGGCCTTTGGCCTCCCAGGCAATGCCCATCAAGGCTGCCGCTGACTTTCAGAGTGGACATCACCCCAGAGAGGGCGTCAGACACTCTAAACACACCAGAAAATGGCCCGAAGCCCCCTGTGCCTCATTCTGACCACGGCCTCATCCAAGCTGATCTTCAACCCAGCAGCCCCTCCAGTCTGTGGGCAACTGCAGCGGACACTGCGCTGTCGGGAAGGAGGAGGCACCCCTTCTGCTCCCCTGGAGCCACAAACGTGGGGCCGTGGGCCCTCGAGCTCAGAGGTCACCACTCGGTCACAAAGGGTGCGGCTCACAAAGGGTGCGGCTCGGCCAGAGATTCTGGCGCAATTTAACAGCTTCAGAGGGGTAAGACTGGCATGCAGCGAACTACACATTCTTTTCAACGTTTCGGTATTATTGTTATTTAATTTTTCATCAGTCCAAGTCCATAATTTACACCTGGGTTCACTCTTTATGTTGTGCAGGTCTGTGAGTTTTGACAAACGTTTTAATGATGTCAATCAAATATCCACCATTACTGGGTTGTATGCAATCAGTCTGCTGCCCTAAAAACGTCCCCGGCTTCACCTCCTCACCTCTACACCCCTCCCCCCAAACCCCTGGCGACCACCAGTTTTTCTACTGTCTCGTAGTTTTGCCTCTTCCAGAATGTCACAGAGTTGGAGTCGCGAGGTACGGACCCGTTTCAGACGGGCTTCTTTTCACTGAGCTACACCGACGTAAGGTCCCTCCGTGTCCTTCGGTGGGTGGCCTAACAGTTCATTGCTCTTTGTTGCCAAATAATAATCCATTTCCCCATTAGTCTATTAAAAGGCATCTGCACTGCGCCCAAGTTGGGGCAAACGTGAATAAACCCGCTGCGAACATCCAAGCGCAGCTCTTTGTGCGAACACGGTTTTCGACTCAATTCGGTAAAACACCAAAGGAACAACGGTGAATTGCGTGGTGAGAATACATTTGTAAGACACAGCTACACACATACCTCTCACTGACAAAGCAACTGTGCTGCTTCAAGGTGTCTCTGTCCCGCCAACCCGCTGTCCACTTGCTCTCTCGCTCGCTGAAGCCTCAGGCCCGTCGGTGGCTGTTTGGACGGTGTCACTCGACGTGTCCTTCGAATGACGTGGGATCACTCCACACACAGCCCGGCACCTTCACAGCTGTGTTGCTCCCGCCCTCCTCCCGGTCTTCACTCTCTTATCATGGACATTTTACTGTGATGCGGGTTATAGATCCCAGCCTACGTGGTTGTTACTTCCGTTGAAACAGTCAGTTATCTTTGGAAGCCACTTAAATAAGGAGGAGAACTCATCCTCCTACGGCCTCCAGTTCAGCCACGACTTCCAGAGCTGCCCCTTCCTCTGTGCTGACTCACACTTCCTTCTCCCCCAAGGGGTTCCTTTGCCATCTCTCACGGTGCCGTTCTGCTGAGCACGACTTCTTTCTGTCACCGTGTGTCTGAAAAAGGCTTTATTTGGCCTTCTTTGTTGAGAGGTATGTTCGCTGACTATGGAATTCGGGTGGGCAGCTTGCTTCCTCTGCCGCCCCCCACTGGAAACGTCCGCCCCACGGCAGTCTCACCTGCGTGGTTTCTGGCGGTGAGCCTGCCCTCGCCCGTGCGTCTGGTCACCTGCCCACAACGCACTCTGCTCCTGGCTGCTTTTAAGATTTTCTTTCGCCACTGGCAGTGAGCACTTCGGATGACGAAGTGCATGGGTTTAGTTTTCTCCACGTTTCTGTACTTAGGCTTCACTGAGCTTCCTGGATCTAAGGCTTCGCAGCTTTCATAAACTCTGAAAGTGCTCAGGCATTACTATTAAAATGTTTCTGTTAGCTCTCCTCCTTCCTGAGGGGACTCCGATGACACGCGCGCGAGGCCACCTGAAGCTGCCCGGCAGCTCACTCAGGCTCTTGCCACTTCCGTGTTTCTTTTTCTCTCTGTGTCATTTCGGGTGGTTTCTACTGCTGTATCTTCAAGTTCACTAATCTTTTCTTCAATGTCTAATCTGCCTTTAATCATTCGGTGTAGTTTTCTTCTGCAGGTATGTGATTTGGGTCTATTTTTAACTTCCATGTCTCTACTAAGCTTTTTGAACATAAGGAATACAGTTGCAATAACTGTTTTAATGTCCCTCCAGTCCTAGGGGTTTAATTTCCCTCCCACTTTGGAGCCAAAATTGTTTATGCAGCTGCAACTGAAATCACTAAGCAGCCTCTCCAGTGTGAAGTCTGTTACAACCTCCTGAAATTTTCTTTGAAGCATACACGATAAACTAAACAAATGCACCGTTTGGTGGAATAGCCCCAGAACCACTCAAAAGCAAGCACCTGACCGAAGCACCCACATGGGCTCTAAGTTCTGCTTTGTGCAAAACTGTAACTACCAGACAACAACCAAGAGGTAATTGTTTCACAATCTGCCTTTTGCGGTGTGAGAAGCAACCAAAGAACGTGCAAATCAATATCAGAGGTTTAGCATAAAGAAAACAAGTTCTCCAGCGTGCCGGAGGGCCAGGGAGGAAGGCATTCGGTACCACCGCAGCTGGCCTTGGGCCACTGGGACTCACCATGATGACCAGGGCCCCCTGGGACCTGCCAAGCCCACTGAATCAAAGGAAAGCCAAATCCAATTCAAAACGGTTTGACTAGCAGGTGTATTTTGAATTCTGAGTTACTGAAACCCAGCCATCTAGGGCTGCAATCTGCGACCATCCATGGTCAGTAAGAACATTAAATAACCTATAAAACTTAACCCTCCGCTGTGAGGAGAGACTGGTGCCTTCTGTGGGTTTGTGTTTTAAGTAGGCAGATATGTGGACACCCAAGGTCTCGGCTGGCAAATGGGTCCCCAGCAAGGAGTCCATCCTTGGGTAGGAGACTCTTCACGGTAAACACTATTCCTTCCCCCAAATGCTATGACATTCATCCCATGCGCCTCTGGGCACATCGCAGAGAACAGATGAGTTTTGGTTCACCAGCGAATTCGTGGCCGTGTGGCTCTGTTCCAGAATATTTAGTTCTCTGTCAAAAGCTGCTTTCAGGACCTCTGGACTGGACTGTAAAATTTCACGTGTCTGGGATCAGATCAGCACTGTCTGAGAAGCAGAGTCCTAAGGGCACAGCCCAAATCGGCCCTCTTTAAAACGTCAGGTGATGCCTTGTCAGTTTGGAAAGCTATCATCAGTGATGTTTTTAGTTACTTCCTTTTTTCCAGAGAAATGCATGACCAAAAAGCAAACACTGGACTGAATAAATAACTGACATGACAGCAATACCAAGTGAACATCTCAGTAAGATGTGCATGTCTAGAACGAAAAGAGGAGAAATTAAGTGCATCCCGGCCAATCATCAAGGCCAACTTCAAAGCATGGCTCCAAAATGTGGCTGAGCGCTGGCTGTGATTTAAGGAGTGCTGAGTGGCCTCCCTGCCACAGGCGGGGATCCCCACGGAGAGTCACTTCTGAAAGGCGCTCTCAGTGAAGGGTAACACATGTTAGGTAACTTCAGGATAAGGAAATCATGTAGACCACACTTGACCGCGTCTGGCGCCCTCCTGCGTGCATGGGCTGCTTTGGGCCTGTTGCACGCCGGGCACTGTTGCCTTCCGACGTGGTGGGAAAAGAAAGTCCCAGAAAAGCTGAGTGAGTCACCCCAGGTCTGCGCAGGGGTCAGGGCTGGAAGTTGTAAGGGAGCCAGGAGCTGGGGCAAATGCGTCCTGCCCAAGGTAACGTTCTAAAGGGAAACAGGACTGCTGCGTCTGAGGCAGGGTGCAGTGTCGAAAGCAAAGGTGCTGTACAGATGCCAGGAGGCAGGAGGGGCGTCAGCAGCTCGGAGGGGCACCAGGTAGCTGAGGAGCCGGCTGAGGACCCTGGGCCGTTTAAAACCCTGAGTGTGCTTCGCTTCAGAAGTGTTCTGTTTGGGTGTGACTCACAGAACATGACCCAGCACACTGGACTCTGCCCCGTTTCCCTCCACATCGAGCTCCCGTCACCTGGGAGAAGGAGCTCCATTCTATTTCCCCAAGGGCTGTCTGCCCTGGAGCTTTGGCTGAGGAAGTGAGGAGCTAAACATCTCATTGCCAAAAAAAATAAATAAATAAAAAATAAAATCCAAAGCCCTTTCAGAATCCCTCAGCCCGGAGCCTGGTCTGGCTGGGTAAGACCAAACGACTCCAATAATATAAAAGGTTCGTTCATCAAGGCCCCACTCAGCACCCAGCACTACGCCCAGGGTTTGACAGGCACCGTTTATAAGCCCCACGGCCACCCTGCAAGGGAGGTGTTAACGGCACCTTCTAGATAGGACTGAACTTAGGGCTCCACAGCTAGTACATGGTAAAGCCGAGTTCGGACCCCTGGTCTGCGTGACTACAAAACCCTGTTCGCAACACCCTGCGTCTCACCCAGCTGCCGACAGCACGTTTGCTGCCTGATAGCAGCGATGACGATAAAAATGAGTTTTGAATTGTAAAGGCAGAGAAATCAGAGTCCAGAGACCTAGGGCAGTGACTTTCTCCCAGCAGGAGCCGCACCACCTAAGGCAATCCCATGGGTGGTGGCCTCCCACTCCTCGTCTGTGCTCCGCAGGCTTGAGCTCAAGGGATGCCATCTTGAGCTGTACAACTTTAGAAGATTAACAGGCTTTGGCTGGTGTGGCTCAGTGGATTGAGTGCTGGCCTGCAAACCAAAGGGTCACCGGTTCGATTCCCAGTCACGGCACATGCCTGGGTTGTGGGCCAGGCCCCCAGTAGGGGGTGCTTGAGAGTCAACCACACACTGATTTATTTCTCTCCCTCTTTCTCCCTCCCTTCCCCTCTCTCTAAAAATAGATAAATAAATAAAAAGAAGATTAACAGCCAAAACAAATATTTTCATTTTATAATCACATTAAAATAAACAGGGAATTCATTTCTTATGAAGTTATGCAACACAACAAAAGGCTGTACAATGCGACCGTGTGAACTATGCGCCACAGCCTTGAGCACTGTTTCCTCACTTCCCTTAACCGTGTCCCTGGCAGCCCAGCCCAGGGCAGGTGTGCCTTGCTGTAACCTGACCCACAGGGGAACTTACAACTGGAAACACCAGAAAAACTTTATTATTACTCCCTGTCTCTGACCACCCAGCCCTGCAGTATGGACTTCAAACACATTAGGACAATTTCCAGGGATCTCAATTTCCAAGGCTGGAAAGAAACTCTGGAAAAGAGATTCAAGATCCTCAAAGCACAGAGCTGGCACAGGCAGCCCCAGGTGGCTGCCCCGAGTTCTTGCCGAGAATGGCTGCACTCCCACTGGTGTCAGATGGATTCAACTTAGCGAGAGGACAAGACCCTACAGGGCGCGGAGAGGGGCCAGCTGATGGAAACCTCCACACGCTGGGGGAGGGGGGGGATGCTGCAGCTGCCCTAGATGCCCTGAGAAGTGCCTGTCGATCCAGAGCTTCTGTGCTCACTGGTGGTCCCTGGCCTGGGAGCCACAGTCAGGCCTTCTCGGCCCTTTCACAAATTGCTCTCTTGTGCACATGTATACACACACACACTGTCACTCAGAAGAAGAGCATGCCAGGGCCTGAATTAGACATTCACCTGCTGGAGCATGTGATCTTTCAATGCCCCTTCCACAGTTCTGTGAGCAAATGAGATGCTTATTCAACCTGAAATGCTCACTGAAGGAGAGTCTGCAGTTTGAATGTACGCTCTTTAAGTCTCTACTTAGTAACTTCATAATAGTAATAGCGTGTAGTAAGAGCTAGCCACATGCCAGACACTGTTCCGAGAGTTTGACATAATTCTTCCAACCTTCACAAGAACGAGGGAGGATTTGCTGTCACCGCTGTGCTCACAATGAGGGAACAGGGCTCTGAGCTGTTAAGTGACTCACACGAGATTACACAACTAGTAAGTGGTAGAGCAAGAACTCCAACCAGACACCCTGACTCCTGAGTTTAGCTCTCAGCCTTTACACGACACTCTCTCCCATGCCTCTGGTTTGTCTGTCTGTCTTTACATGTAAAGCAGCACTGAGAATGTGGGCTCTGGAGCCAGACTCCCTGGCTCCTCATCCGCAGCTCGCTTTGTATGGAAAATGCTGTGTGCTTAGAACACTGTACAATGCCTTCTCTGTCAGTTTCAAACACCCATTCCTTTTTATTGCTGAATAATATTCCATTTCATGAATATAACACATTTAATTTATCCATTCATCAGTTGATAAACATTTGGTTCTTTAAACTTTTTGAATATTATAAAGAATGTTACTATAAATATTCATGTATTGGTTTTGGGGTGGATGTATATTTTCCACTAACTTAGATGTAAACCTAGAATGGAATTGGTAGGTCATATGGTAATCCTGTTTTATTATTTTTAATTTTTGTGCCAAAAATCGTATCTATCACCTAACTCCCCAACTGCTGGGGAAAACATTAAGAAGTGAAAATGCATGGACTTTTGAGTAGATAGACCTGGATTCAAACCCTGGCTTCTCCATTCACTAGCTCTGCGACTCTGAGCAAGCTACCCAGCAACTTGGAGCCTCTTTCCACACCGAGCAAATGAGAGTAACAGCATTTGCTCCAATTCATTATTCTGAGGCTTAGCTCAGTGCCTGGCATATAATAAATAGGTACTTGATAAACAGCAACTACTACTATTAACAAGCACCTTTCCTGGGGATGATGACAATCCTCAATTTTTTTGACGGGTGTCTGAAAAACACGGAGAAGAAAACAATCGCCCTCCATCACCCCACCACTCTGAATTAGGCTCGGTTAACACGGTGGCACAGGCCCGCAGCCTCCATGACACACAGTGCCCCGTACTCTCCGGTCTTGGCTCGAGTTTCCGTCATCACCCAAGGAGATCCCGCGGGTGCACGGGGCGGCCCAGGATGCCGCAGGAAGGACAGCTGCCGGTGGAAGATGTGCCTGTCCTTTCTCTATTCAACGAATTCTCCGCGGTGCCTCACGGAGCAGGACCGGCCTTCTACCACGGAAGCTCCACCTCCAGAGGAATGGAGGAGAGAGGAGGTTTCAAGGCAATGTGAAAAGGACATCGCTGAAGCAGACATGGTATCACGGAAGAACTGAGGACAGGCAAGGGCTCCAGCCCCCAAACTCTCCTTGGGCTCTTTGAGTCTCTGCCTGCCAGACAGAGACCCCACGAGCAGTCTACTCACACAACCGACATTAAACATGAATGTGGGTCAGAGGCAGTAAAAGGGCTCTCACTCTTCTCACACCATCTAAATATAAACAGGAAGCTCTGACGGGCAACCTGAGATGAGCGGCTACATGCAGGACAGCATCTGCCTCCCACCACTGGCAGAGCTGTTGGCTCCAGGTGGGAGGGGGCTGAGAGGTCCCAGGGTGGAGGTGCAGGCAGCTTACACAGCAGGTCGCCTGGGGCCTGGGCTCCGCAGCCCCTCCCACTCCCCAGCCCCTACCCCTACATTTTCAGGGCTTTGCTCACAGGCAAAAGTACTCCGCAAGCAGTCCCCTGGCCCCATCTCCAGCACCCCATTCCCTCCACTCATGCACTTTTCAATAAAAGTAGTTTTCTCACTGCACCTGAAGAAATCTCAAGGCTTCCAAATAAATAAGCTACTTCTCAAGGCAAAAAAAAAAAAAAAAAATTGGATCCGCTGCTTCCCTCTTCCTCTCACTGTAAGGAGGGAACTCAGGCTCAGAGAGGTTTCACAGAGAGTCCGTGGAGCGGGGACGCAGCCCCCCACCCCACCCCCCCCACCCCCCCACAGACTGGAGCACTTCCCTGCGAGAAAGGAGGCCCGGCCGCGGTTACCAGTCTGTCCTGTGGTTCAGGAACCCTGGAAGGTTGGAAGGTCATGGTCATTAGCACATATCCAATTTGTAAAGGTCAGAATTAGAGCCTGTCACTTCAAGGCCTGAACATTCATTTACCAAGAAATGCTCCTAGAAAATCCTCCTGGGCTCCTACAGTTCTTACCACCACGGGTTTTTTGGTCCATGGTAAAACACGGGCACGTCAACTCCTACTAAAGCTCCACTACCAGTAATACACACTTGGAAACCCTTCCTCTTTTCAAGTGACCGATGCACCGAATGTTCTAAGGCCTCCGTCAAAGCGCTCACAGAGGATAAAAGGGCACACGGCAGACGCTCGGCCTGGGGCCTGGAAGAGCCAGCCAGGCGGGTGTATAAACGTTTGGGGAAGGCGCAGCTCTCTAGAAACGGCCCTGGACTCCCTTACGAGGCTCACTGATCCAAGGTTAATAAAGACGTCTGTCAGATTCACCTTTTCCCTCCGAATCTCTGACCTCCCACATTTCAGAGCCTAGGAGTGATGAGCACGCCGGGAGGCGGACACCCTAGACTGGCGGAGCGTGCAGTACAGAGGCGCCTGCGGCGGCTGCGCGCCTGCACGAGCGTGCAGGTTACGGGCTCCTGCGCCCCCTGGCGGCCATGGCTGGCATCGCAGGGACGGCCTTGGAGGGCTCTTGGTGGCAAGGCCCAGATGGTGCGTGGCCCAAGGCAGAGCTTTTAGGATGCGACTTGCTCCTGAGCCTTCTGTGGAATTCCAGTGTTTGGACATGCTCAGAACACCAAAGAACCCTGCTGTTTAAATAAGAAGCCCGAGTGCCGTCAAGGGAGAAGACGTTTTCCAAGACTGCCTGCGATGTGCATGCTGGTTCTTGGAGCCACTGGACACAAACCAAGGCATCTCGCAGCACCCCGGGTGGCCTTGGCCTGTTTCAGTGGCTGCAGCAGTCTGGGCACCTATGAGTTCCTACAAAAATGGTAGGAACTACCATTTTTATCACGAAGCAAGCCCTTGACAGCAAGGAGAAGAAGCATCAGGGCTGAAACAGAGAACCCACCCTTCCCTCCTCCAATGGACTGGGGAGTCTACGCACTTCCCTCTCGGGATCCTTGCAAGGGTTAAGGGGCAAGTGTTTAGAAGGTGTTTACAAGGAACTTTTTAACACTGTAATTATTTATAATCTACTACTATTCTCCCAGAACCTGGCACATCGTAGGAGCTCAACAAGCATGAGCTCTTCTCTCTGTCCTGCAAGGCTGCGCTGTGTCCTGGTCCATTTGACTCGTCGGGTCAAGGCCCTGGAGGACCAGCCTCACCCAGCCCCACTTCCTGCTCCTTAGCACCAGCCCGGCTGACCGGGGGGCGGGGGAGGGACAGCAGGGAGAACGACACCCTCCTTCTGCATAGAACAGTCTGTGCTCCGCTCCCACCCCCGGAGAGCTGAGCTTTCCAAATGTGAATACGTTTTCATTCCCGAAGCATCAGGAACATTTGGGGGAAGAAAATGAACACCAGACATGATTCGAAAATGAGAGAAGCTGAGTTATGGGTGGTGGCAGATGAGCACTGCATGAGGAGTCACGAGTCCTGGTTTTAAAATATTACAGGAGAGTCTGGGCTTGGTGACTTTTTTATAACCTGGCCCCAAGAAGATGCTGGAAGTAAGGACCCAAATCCTAAGAGTGAAAAATACAGTGGCTAGCCCACAATGCAGGGGAGAAAACTATATTAAGGAGGTCCAAGGAGTCACTGGCTTTCAAAGAAAATGAGCCCCAGGAGATGGCTCTTCAGAGCCAAACAAGCTGAAAGGCAGCCCACAAATTGGCATGACCCACCCTGAAGCTGAGTGTGGGTAGAAAAGAGATCAAGACAAGATTATGTGTTTTATAACAGGCCCAAAGCAAAATGTATTTTCATCTAAAAATGAGAGGATTTCAGAATACTCTGAAGCATTGCACTTCTCCGTGAGCAACTTGCGTGTTGCTTAGACACAGTGTGTCTTTGATAGCATGCCCCTGGATGCCGGGGAAGGTGTCTGAGAACCACTGCACGCACGCGCCCTGTGCAGCAGGCGTGGCCCCTGATGTGAATGTAGGAACACGGAGCAAGCAGCTGAGATAAGACATGGCCCCAGAGCCCAGCCCAGGGCAGGCACGCACTTAGTTGCTGGTTTAATGAATTGATTATACAATCTAGACTGAGAGAGGCAAGTGACAGATGTGAATAATTCAACAAAGACTGAGCACCAAATTGGATGGTACCAACTAGAAATAGAGGTGGGTGGTCAGAGGACGGAGGGACTCAGTGGACAACAGAGCTGAAGAAGCGGTCACCGAGATGTCACTGAGGGTGGACCACTCACAGGGAAGAGGAGAGAACTCCGGGCTGGATGGGAGAGGAGAAGCGGAGGTGGGGAATGGGCCTGGAGGCGGTGAGGGCAGGTAGGCGTGTGGGCATGCATGCGGGCAGGCAGCCTGGACCAGAGCGTGGGTGGCACAGAGTGGGACGTCGCCTCCAAAATCTAGAGCAGTGAGCAGCCATGTGGAGACGTGTGTGGTTAGCAGGAGGGCTCGCTAGGAACCCCAGATTCCACAATAAGGGAAAAAATGCCTTTTGGGGTGGAGGGGGGTTCACTCAGGATTACCGCAGTGTGGATTTTTCCACGGTTATATTAAACCTCAGAACAAGTGGTTTGGCATCCAAGCCACTGCCTGTTATTACTGCCTTCACCACATTTTAACTTCAACCTGCTTAAGAACAGAAGTCTGCCACAAACGTTCAAATGCTCGTGTATCTTGTTCCCTGTGGTCCCCAGGGGAAGGCTCTGTGTCACTGCCCCCCTCCTCCCCTTCATGAGCCCAGAGTCCTGGCAGGCACTCTGCCTGCCAGAAGAGGTCACCCGTTACATACCGGGGCCTTGGTTCTGGCCTTCCTCACTCTCTGTGGTCCCCTGAGTGAGCTTCAGCCATTCCTGGGTTGTATCCAAATCTATACGCAGCCAATCCCTGAATCCTGAAGCCAAATAACAATAGCCTAGAGACCCCTGGGCAGAGCAGCAGCCCCAGAACTGGAATGCCTCCCTGGACACGCCCTCTTGTGGCCACAGAGGTATCACCATGTTCAGCTCCCGCCCAGCATCAGGTCCTGCACTCCTTACCTGGTTTAACTGCATCGTTGCCTGTTCAGTGAGCTACACAAAACATCTCAGTCATCTCAGTTCCTCCCTCAACCACCTTCCCACACCAACTCTCCAACACAGATTCTCTCCACGGCCTACTGCAACCAGCTAGGACAAAGCAATCAATCTAGTTCTTTCAAATAAAGGGACAATGTATGGAATTGTCTGCATTGGGGATGAAACAGATGAGAAGACACAAAGGATGGCATCGCACCCCAGAATTCTGCAACAGCAAGGGGCCGCTAACACGCCTGGGGTTGGAAAGGACAAAGGGAGGAGGCGGAGCCACTGGGTGGGAAACAGAAGCAGCAGAGGCTCCCTCAGGGAAGCTGAAACCCCAGGGGAGGGTTTGTCTGACCAAGGCTGGAGCAACTGAAGAGACCAAATTGCTGTCAAAGGTGCTGCCTGAGGTAAAGAAGGAGAAATGCCCCGGATTCCCTCCCCGTCTGCCCTCCAATTTCCTGCTGGTGCTTCCTGCCGGCCCCACCCAGGCAGAAGCGAACTGGCTTGAGCCTGCACAAGTCAGGCCCCCTGAAATGCAGAACAATGGAGGGGAAGGGCCCAAAGCCAGCTCACCTCCCCAATCAGTCTCCGGCCCCATAATCTTTAATTCCTTCTAATCTATTCTCCGCTCTGTGCGGAAAAATCTTTCTCACTTATCAACTTAATTAAGTGCTCCTGCTTAACACCTGGCAGTGGCTGGCAGTTTCCTGCAGGAAAAAAAAAAAAGGGGCTCGTCCGCCAGGCTGACTTTGTCGATCAATTGCAAATGCAGGAAATGCTGCTTCCCTTTGTGACAATACCGAGCTTACTTTCTAACACAGGATGCGCTGCTACTCAAGGTATTACCGTAGAGGAAAATAGGGACTACCCCTCAAAGTCATCCTCCCAAAATCCTTTCTGACCAAGACAGTTTGCTGTGACTGGGAGGCTCCGGGCTTCGGTGGAAAGACGCCATAAAGGCTATTAAACTCGATTAAAGGAACACAGGAGCAAGAGATTGAATGAGTGACTAAAGCAAAATGAAACAAAACAAACAAAAAAACCTTCCTACAAAGAAAAGCCCAGGCACAGATGGATTATTGGTGAATTCTACCAAATGTTTAAAGAATTAGCACCAATCCTTCATAAACTCTTCCAAAAAGTAGAAAAGTGGGAAACATTTCACAGCTCGGTCTACGACATCAACGTTACCTTGGTACCCAAATCAGAGGAAGACATCACAAGAAAAATACACCAATCTCCATTATGAACACAGATGTAAAAACCCTCAACAAAATATTAGCACACCAAGCCCAGCCACATATAAGAAGGATTATGTACCATGACCAAGTGGGATCTATCCCAGGAATGCAAGGCTGGTTTAACACATGAAAGTCAAAAGATATAATACACCATAGTAGAAAAATAAAGCACAAAAATTACATGGTTATCTCAGTAGAAAAAGCATTTAACAAAATCTAACACTCCTTCATGATAAAAACACACACACAAAAGCCCTAGAAACACAGAAGAACTTCTTCAACCCAATAAAGTCCCTTTATGAAAAACCCACAGCTAACATCGTATTTACTGGTGAAAGGCTGAAAACTTTCACCCTGAGGCAAAGACCTCTGCTCTGGTCACCTCTATTCAACGTTGCACTGCAGGACTGCAGGTTCCGGCCAATGCGACAAAGCGACAAAAAGGAATAAAAGGTATCAGGACTGGAAAGGAAGAAGGAAAACAATCCTATTTACAGATGACATGATCTTGTATGTAGAAAACTCTAAAGAATCCACAAAAAATTATTGAAGCTAATGAGGTCAGCAAGGATAAAGGAACAATATAAAAAAATCTGTTGTATTTTTTGTATACTAGCAATGAACAATTTAAAAGTGAAATTAATTAAAAGATTTCACTATGATAGCATCAAAAAGAATAAATACTTAGGAATAAATTTAACAAAAGGAATGTAAGACTTATACACTGAAAACTACAAAACACTTTTTTAAGAAATGAATAAAGACACCCACATTCATGGATTAGAAGGCCTAATACTGTTGAGATGGCCAAACTCTCCAAATTGATATACAGATTTACCATAATCCTTAGCAAATTCCCAGCAGGCTTACTTTTTGCAGTAATTGGCCATTCGATACTAAAATTTATATGGAAACATAAGGGACCCATGAAAGCCAAAACAATCTTTTTTTAAAAAAGAACAAAGCTTGAGGACTCACCCTTCCCGATCTCAACATTCACAACAAAGCTACCGTGACAAAGAGCGTGGGATATTAGCATAAGGCAGGCATTCAGACCATGAACGGGACAGAACCGAGAGTCCGGAAATAACTCTTCCGTCCATGTTCATGTTCAATTGACTTCAACAAAGGTGTCAAGACAATTCAATGGGGAAAAAATAGTCTTTTCCCCAAATGGTGCTGGAATAACTGAATATCCACATGCAAAAGAATGAAGTGGGGCCCCTCTCCCACACTATATACAAAAATGAACTTAAAGGAGACTTAGATCTAAATGTAAGAGTTAAAACTATAAAACTCAAAGAAAACAGGAATAAATCTTTGTGACCTTGATTAGGTAATAATTTCTTAGATACAATACCAAAAGCACCAAAGCCATAAAAGAAAAAGAATTGAAAAATGGAATAAATTAAAATGAAAAATTTTTGTGTTTCAAAGGACACCATCAAGAAAGTAAAAAGACAACTCACAGAATGAGAGAAAATATTTTGAAAAACGTGTGTCTATAAAGGGACTTGTATCTAGATTCTATAAAGAACTAGTATAACTCAATAACAGAAAACAAATCACCCAATTAAAACAGTGGGCACAAGATCTGAACAGACATTTCTCCAAGAAGATACGGAAACTGCCAATAAGCACATGAAAAACTGTTTGACATCATCAGTCATTAGGGAAACACAAATCAGAACCACGATGAGACAGCACTTCACACACGCTAGGGTGACCGTAATCGAAAGATCAAGTTCAACTAAGTGCTGACAAGGTTGTGGAGAAACCGGAACCATGAGAGCAGTGCAGCCACTTTGGAGAACAACCTGTAGCTCCTCGGAAAGTGAAACACAGAGTTATCACGTGACCCAGTAACTCCACCCCCAAGCACATAACCAAGAGAAATAGAAGCACACACCAACCCCAAATTTTGTTCACAAATGTTCACAGCAGCACGGCTGACAATCGCCAGAAAGCAGGAACCACCCCACTCCCATTGCCCGGTGCAGGTCCTAATACAAGGTGGCACACCCACGCGGTGGAATAGTATTCAGCCACGAAAAGGAAAGAGACAAACTGCAACGTGTGCGAAACCTGAACACGTGACGCTGAGTGGCAGCAGCCAGACAGAAAACGTCACGGGCTCCGTGACCCCATTCACACAGCGTGTCCAGAGCAGGCAGAGCCACGGAGACAGAAGGTAGATCGGTGGTTGGCAAGGGCTGAGGCGCTCATCAGGTAACGGGAGGGACTGCTAATGAGCACGGCTTCCTTCTGGGGCGAAGAAAACGCCCCAGATTGATTACGGTGACGGCTGCAGCCCTGAAGACACTGGAAACCACAGAACCGTACGCTGTAAAGGGTTTTACTTTATGATGTGTGAATGTCTCAATAAAGCTTTTTTTAAAGAAAGCTTTAGAGCCCCGGCTGGTGTGGCTCAGTGGGCTGAGCGCTGGCCTGGGAACCGAGGGGCTGGATCCCCGGTCAGGGCACACGCCTGGGTCGTGAGCCAGGTCCCCAGTGGGGGTGCGCGAGAGGCAACCGATTGGTGTTAATCTTGCACATCGATGTTTCTCTCCCTCTCTTTCCCCTCTCTCTAAAGGTAAATAAATCAAATCTTTTCTTAAAAAAAAAGCTAGAGTGTATTGGTAACACAAAAAACTGAAGTGACACATTTGTTCCATGGGTAACTGATTCAAAAACACCCACAAGGCACACCGCCGTGCAGTCATCATGGAAGAAGAATTGTGCGCACATATGTACACACACAGTGAAGAAGTGGCACATAAAATAGTACACACAGAATAATTCGAACCATGCATAAAGTATTATACAAATATCTTTACATATTTATAAGTTAAATATATAGATAGATTTAGATATATAATTGAAATATATTATACTTTTATAACTTAAATATATAGATATATATTTAAATATTTAAAATATAATTTAAATATATAAAGATATATATAGACATCTACAGATGGCACATACAGATATTTACATCTATCTGTATCTTCAAAAGTGGTTAACTAGCTCAAATGACAGCACGGAGGCTGATTTTATTTCCTGCTTTATGTTTTTCTTCATTTTCCAAATGGCCCATACTCAGTGCAAAACTGAAGAATAAATGCTCCCTTTCGGATCAGAGGGATGCCATTCCATGTCGGCGGGAATGAGAGGCGGCTGGCCCCACACACGGCGCCAGGAAAGCGCACAGGTAGATCCGATCTGCAGGGCAGCCTGGAAACCCTCCCCCCACCCCCCACCCTGAAACCCTGCCCTGCGGAGCCCTCTGAGGGAAAGCATCAGGAATGCGCTGGGAGGCGCTGGTCACAGCTTCACGTGCAACGGTGAAAAGCTGACAAGAACCTACATGCCCAAAAATAGAGGCTTTGAGTTCAATGTCATAGCTCATCCACACAATGAGATGCTGCACCACTGTTGAACGATGCACAAATGTGTCTTTTGTCACGGAAAGGGTTATGATATGTAGTGAAGAGGAAAAAGCAGTATATGTGTTATAATCACATTTTTGTTTTAAAAATTCACATGGAGGGTCAGTATAGAGAAGTACACTGAACTGTGAGCAGAGGTTCCTGGTGGCTGCGGTCCTACAGTCACTTCTCGCCTATGAACTGTCACCAGATCTCACATGTGTCGCTCCCCCCACCCTGGACCTTGCTCTCTTCCTCTTTCCGTGAGCTGTGACCTCCCAGCAACCCAGCTGTGATCGCACAGACGCACAGAGGGGGACGGCGCCCGGCAGGGGCGGGAGGGACAGCAGCCTCAGAGGGCACCGCTGCCCCACCAGCTCTGACCTGGCAGACGGCTCAGGGCTCCCCTCACGCTGCAGCCCGTGCACTCTGGTCTCTGTCACAACAGGGCGCACGCCAAGGCACGTACGAAGGCCATCTCCAGGAAGGCAAGCCGCTTCCAGCTCCCACCGTCCCAGCTGCGGACAGTTACCCCCCATCTAGCAGACCTAGGTCCCAAACGGACAGTGGCCTTGTGTCCAACGTTCCCGAGCCGAGCCTCCTCATTTGGGAAAGACCATCTGTGGCCACTCGGCATCTGAAGGTTCCATTTGCTGTCTCCTTCTGTACCCTAGAGCGAAGGTCTCTCTACTCACCTGGTTAACCCAGTACTGCCGGAAGCTAGAGTTTCTCCATTTCTTCTATTCCCATTCTCTGTTTCTCTACTAAAGTTTTAGGGACGGGAGGAAGGAGCTGGGGGCTGGAGGGGGCAGGCACTGAGATCCACTTAGGAGGTACCTGGGGACCGACATGGTCTGAAACGTGCCACCCTTAGGACAGGGACCCATGTCAGGTGCTGCCACAGTGAGATGTCATCATGCGCTTACAGGTGTTCCATGATCGGCAGACATGACTCTGAATCATCGAAATATGCTCAGAATGTCATCTACAGACAAAAAACCCCCACCCACATCTGACCATGACAGGCGAAAGCAAAGACACTCAGAATCAGCTGAATTACACACGGGCATCTCAGCAGAAACCCAAGCAAGGGAAGTTTTACACATTTCATTCAATGATTGAGCCCCACTTACGGGCTAAGTTCTGAGGAAGGCAAACGGAAAAAACAAAGCGTTCCCCCCTTGCAGGGGTGGCCAACCTGCGGCCCAGAGGCCGCATGTGGCCCAGGGTGGCTGCGAATTCGGCCCAACACAAAATCGTCAATGTACTCGAAACCTGATGAGATTTCCTTGTGATTATGTGTCACGATGTACTTAACGTGTGGCCCAAGACAAGTCTTTCTTCAGTGTGGTGCAGGGACGTCAAAAGGTGGGACACCCTGCAGTCTGGAGGAACTCACTCACTAGCAGGGGTGTCCGATAATGGCATCCCTCATTCTCAGATGATTCCCAAGTGCTGCTACTCTGGGCTATGCCGGTCCTGAAGGTGACTGACTCTGAACGGGGGAGTCCCGGAGGGCTTCAGAGAAGACAGACATGTTGAGCTTCCTGCCTCTGCCACTTCCCAGCTGCAGCACCCTCAGCAGCTTACCTGCCCTCTCCGTACTCAGTGTCCTCATCAGCAAAATGCAAAGAATAACAGTGCCCACCTCACAGGGGGCCCGTGAAAATCAGCTGAGATACCCAAGTAAAGGGCACAGCGCCTGGCACAGAGGAGGCCCTGGTATCTTTCCTTGTAACTTCACCAGTCTCATTTCCTCTGTCTGTCACGTAGGGAATTGGAGGGCGAACGAGACAGAAAAGCCCTAACATGGGGGTGGCCCCAGGGAGGTTCTCCGTGGCTGAATGATGGTGGCTTCTGATTCCCAAGAAGCCGCGCTCACCACCTGGCAGGGGGAGGAGCCTGGTCACGGCTGGACGAACCAGTCTGGCTGAAAGCCCTGGGGCGAGTCAGGCCTCAGGAGACCGTGGAAATGCCTAGGCGACCCAGGAGTGTGTGCAGGTCAATGCCACCACCCACAGCGGCATGCAGGTGGCCCAGGGAAGGGAGGTGGGCGGGGCATGTGGCCATCCAAGGGGCAGCTGCACTCAGCTCCAGCCTGGTCTTGCCCTGGGAGGATGGAGGGACAGCTCTTCCCCCCTTTCCCAAGAACACAGAAAACCAAATTGTTAACTGCTCCCAATTTGGAAACGTTAGCCACTGTTTAGTTCAGAAGCGCTGGAAACCCCAAGCACGCTAAACAAACCCTGCCCACCCTCGTGCCTGCAGGCCTGTGGCTCACGTCTGACTGACGAGCACTCGTATTTTGCCATGTATAATTCGCGCTGCCTTGCCCACATTTTTAAGGAAAAGATAAGGTGTGCATTATAGATGGGTGGTGCTAATTCTGTGCCTACGTAAATGTTTTTAATTCTTTTATTTATGCTTATGCATTAAAAGTGTAACTCTAGAAAGCAATAATGATATCCGTATGTAATACCCTGAAATACGATGACCAGTTTTCTAAATATAAATAAATAACTGAATTACAAAATTAAAATTAAAGATTTTTTCCCCGAAAATTTGGGCCAAAAACATGGGTGTGCATTATACACAGGAGCGCATTATACACAAAAAATATGGTACTTTGGACACTAATATTCATCAGATCCTCCTTGGCAATCACCCTTTAAAAATTCTCAAGGGCCTGCTGAAAAAAGAAAACCAAAATTATTCTGACACAGAGCTCGGCCAAGAGCCTCTCGAACTCCTCAGAGAACTGGCCTATCCGTGGGCATTTCTGTGAACTGGAGGGGCATCTTCTGTCATTTTAAGTCACTTCTAGTGGTCCCCCCACCAAACACTTACCTTCTAAGCTAACATTTATATCGTGTTCACTGTGTGCCAGGTACTGTTCTAAGCACTCAACGTACACCGTCTCGTGTAATCTTTATGACAACCCAACGAGAGCCTGAGATGGGGAAACGGAGGTGCAGAGACGTCGAGAACGTGTTCGAGGTCCCACGGCCAGTACCCGGTGGAGGTGGGAGTGGGGCCAGGCGGGCGGCTCAGCACCGGTGCTCCCACCCATCAGTGCACACAGCCTCTCACCTGGCCTGCCCAGGCCCTCGCAGCCACTTCCTCTGGGCAAAAGTGACCCTTCCCTCTCCCTGTACACGTGTGATTCCACACGTGTGACTCCACACGTGTCTACAGAAGTTAGAAACCAGCCAGGGCCGGGTCTCCCATGAGCCAGCCAGTGTGTCCCAAGAGCCAGGTGCCTCAGCCCCACGGCTGGGGACCCACTGGGAACCACATACCACCCAGGGACAGACTCGGGGCCCAAGTCTCCTGTGTCCCCTGCCCCCTTTGCACGGCAGCGGTAAGAGGAGGCTGGCAGTGCCACCTGTAGACAGGCTGTCTCGGGGCCAATACTAAGACCTGAGCTCTCCGTGCTGAGCAGTCCTAGGGCCGTCCCCCAGCCCTCACTAGCAAACCGACTCTTGGCTATGATCTATCAGGTCCCACGTCAATCAGGTGACTGGAAACTGCCAGAGGAAGCTCTGCTCTTCGCAGAATTATCATTCCTGGCCTGAAATTACACACACACAGAGCTCCCATGAACCCAAGGCACGGGAGGTGGCTCAGTGAGTGTCAGCAGGAGAAGAGGGCAGCCGTGTGGCACAGACCCCAGCACACCGCACGGCTCAGACAGAGACAGACACAGGCCAGGCGCTCTCAGGACCCCCGGAGACAGCCCCAAAGGGCTGTGCCTGTGAAACCGCCAGCGTGCCCTGTCAAGAGTGACGGCATCCTTTCGCAGTCCACGGGAACGTGACAAGATTAATGAGATGAACCTGGCAGCATTCGGGGTTCCCCAGGCAACTTGGGGACTATGTTGCAGCCATCACAAAACTCTTCAGTGTGCCTCGAGCTGGGTCTTTGTTCGCCACTGCATGGGACGCCAAGTGAGGCAGCCGGCACTACACAAGTGGCCAGCTCACCGCTGTCTGGAGGGTCACCCCAACCTAGGCCCCTGGCCTCTGGGCCAGCCGCAGTCAGTCACAATGCCTGGTTTGGACATTAGGTGGCAGGAAGGAAGGAGCTGTTTCAGATGGTCCACTTCTTACAGTGGCCTTTAGAGAAGTCTGAAGTGTCTCTCCTCCTCCAGGAAGTCTTCCAGCCCTGCTGGCCTACAGTGACTTCTCCGTGGAAAAGCTGTGACCCATGCCCAGCTTTTACCATTTGCTCCTTTGTTTGGGGCTGACACTCTGAAACATCATTTAGCAAGCATTTAGTATGTGCCAGGTACTGTGTTAAGTGCCCTGCAGACATTTGATGTAATCTTCACAACTCCATGAAGGGGCCGTGATGGTACCCAGGTCACAGATGAGGAAGTGGCAACTTGAAGAAGTCAAATAACACGTGTGTCCTGCCTCTCTGTCATTTCTCTTTCCATGGGCTGCGTCCACTCCCATCAGGTTACAAACTCCTTCATCACAGCCAGGGTGGCGGTCAGCCTTCCTCTTCTCCCCGAGCCCTGGGCACACGGTTTAACGCTGGTGATTGACAACCACTTAGCCCTTCATGAACACAGGGGTGGCAGCAATGAATAAAAATGTGGTCAGCCACGTGGCCAAGTGGCCACGTAAAAAGAATCCTTCCCTATAAAGGTTCTGCTGCATCTTAAACACCAAGAAAAGTCCCTGCTTAGGTTGCATATTAATTATCAGGAAACTTTCCTGAAATGTTTTTCCTTTACTTCCTCCAGAGATAACTGAAGACCTCAGGCTCTGAAGAAACCACATGCGGCTGGGCTTCAAATACCCCACGAGAGGGGTGGGGCCCACCCAATGGCCTTGCTAGGGGCTGTCGGAGCTGATCACCAGCCAAGGTCAAGGGGTCAAACTGCAGCCTCCAGGGAGGCTCTGCTGGCTCTGAACAGCACGACGCTGGGGGCCGCCCCCCCAGGGGCAGACAGCGCAGCTCTCACCTTTGGTAGCATAGGCCTCCGCCATCAGCCGCAGCCTGTAGGGAGGGACGGCCACCAGCGGCAGGTCTTCCAGGCCCACCCGGGCGTAAATGTTGAGAGCTTCCTTATAATCTCCTTCCACATAGTTCAGCTTGGCCAGGATCAGATTGGATTCCTGCAGTAACTCTGACTAGAAGGAAAAGGAGAGGAGACACATTTTTCCTACCATGTGATGGGGGGGATGCTGCCTGGGGGCCCAGCCACCTGCGGCCAAGCCCGGCGCCCCACGCAGAACCGGCGTGCGTGCCTGTTCGCAGCAGGATTGCTCACGGCAGCCCCGGAGCAGAAGCAGCCCAAACTCCCGCCCACTGAAGGTGCACGAGCAAAATGTGGCGGAGCCACGCAGTGGAACATTACTCAGCCGTAGCGAGGAAGGAAACTCTGATAGAGCCGCAACAGGGGCGGACCTCAAAAACATTCGGCCCTGTGGAAAAGCAGGGCACGGAGGGCTGGTGAGTGTATGGAGTGGCCAGAATGGGGGCCCGGGCTGAGCGGGTGGGAGGGGGCGGAGCCTGTTAACAGTTGGGGGTTTACTTGGGGGATGACGGAAATGTTCTAAAATCCAGGTGAAGGCCACGGAACTCGGCGAATAGTCTAAAACCCACTGAATTGCACACTGTCGTGGGTAGATTGTATGGCCCGTGAATTATACTTCAATAAAGCTGTGGCGAAACAAAACAAAAATCCCGAGGCTCCCCACTCAGGCGGCTGGGCTGCGGCAAAAATCGAAGGAATGCTTTATGGACAAAACCTATGAGCATCTGTCTCAAAAAGGAAGCTTCCACGGGCGTCCTGCCCACTGAGCTGGGAGTGTATCCCAAACTACCCGAGGAGAGAGGCTTTCTCAGCTGGTGCAAAAACCAGGGCCTTCTTTCTTTCCAGGGGCGAGCTGTTCTCCCTGAGTCCATCGCACAAAGGTGACTGGCCCTGGGTCCCCTCTCCAGAGGCTGCCGGCTCCAACCACCTTCCGATGGTCAGCTTCCCCAGGCCACACCCACCAGCCTCAGACTCCTGGCTGCCCCTGCCCCCACTCCTAGCAGGGACAGAAGAGGCGCCCAGACGTCTATATAAGGAAACAGATTCATCACCCTCTCCCAGGCCTTCTCCTTGGAACCCAAGCCACACAAGGCTGGATGTTTCAGCTCACAGGAGCACGAGTCCTCGTAACCCAGAGCTGCGACAGGGGACGGCACACAGGCAGAGCAGGGCTAAGCCGCTGTTTCGCCCTGTGGTCCCCGCTTCCTGGCATTTCTTGAAGGCGGCAGAGACTACAGGCAGTGCTGGAGAGGATGGTGGGGAAGGGGGGGCAGGGCAAGGGGAGGGGAGATGGAAGGGCATCCACAGGAAACAAGAAAGGAGAGATGGGAGAGGGAGACGCATGCTAAGTGTAGCTCCGGCTTTCTTGCGCGGGAGGACCGGGTCAGCGCCCAAGCAAGGGAAGTTCCTGTCCCGCTCCGCTTCCACACCAGGGCACGGGTCTGCCGTTGCCGGCGTGACACCCCACACTGCTCTGGGCCGCTCTGGGCCGCAGCGGCCCGGGACATTTGCAGACCGCAGGTTTTGGTAGGAGATAGTGCAGTAAGTGGCACCCTGGGTCACCCCCTCTTTCCTGCAGTGGGACAGGGTGTCAGGCCGAGCTCTGGGTCACACATGACCTATGCTTATTCCAAGCACCTGGGGAAGATTAGTGCCATTTTTCAAAATAAGATGTCACTGAAGGCTGTCAACAGGGAAACTCTACTGAGCCAGAAGCCCCCCCCCCCCCGCCAAGAGGTGTTCGGCCAGCCTGGGGGCTGATACATGGATCACACAGGGAGCGGGCCTGAGTCCAAGAAGACAAGTGTGGCAGTGAGATGCTCTCTGAACACCACCCAGGTGTCCCTGGGCATCGTCCACAGCCACGCAGCTCAGGTGAGGCGGGGCCAGCAACTCCCCAAGGGCCCCCTCACCCCAAGGACCCACAGTACCTTGAGATTCCCTCGGTCCAGGGCGGCAGTCAGGTGCTTTCGGACCTCGGTCAGCTGCGGCCTGGGGCCCCGGGGGCTGGCGCCCTGCCGCAGGGGGTGCTCCTTCAGGTACTGCTCCAGCTTCGACTCCCCGAGGAGCAGTTCTGCCATGTCATCTACAAAGAGCGAAGTGAGAAGGTAAACGGGGGCAAGGGCTGGTTTCCGTGCTGGGACCCACCCCCTCGCTGCACGCCCCCAGCAAGGCCTTTCTGGAACCTCATAACCTCCGATGGGGTCCAGTGGGCACCATCTCACAGTGCAGTCATTCATCAGTAAAGAATGTTCCAGAAGGAAGTACTCAAACAAGTGGTGGCTCAAGCACTCCCATCCTGTCACATAATTACTGAATCTAGAGAGATGGATACATAGTAACACAGAGAGCTACAGTTCAGCAGAAAAAAACACAAAGTTACCTTGCGATTTACTCAGTATGATCCTCACAAAACACACACAAAACCCAGGACTATGTCTTTTCCTAGAGTGATGCAGGGGAACCCCTTGCCCTTCTGTGCTCCAGGACCTTCAACACGGATGTCGAAAGGTGGAAGGAAATTCTTGTACAGTTAGATTCTTAAAATGAGATTGTCTCAAAATGCCCTGAATGCAGGCAGTCTGGCTGTGTCTGAAAGTCAAAGCCGCACAGACGCGGGTGTCGGGAGTGGCGGCGTGGAGCCCTTATTCCCGAGAGCACAGCACTCGCAGCCGTGACTGCTGATGTCCGCGCCGGCTCGTTAACAGAATGAAAGGCCCCCTCTGGCAGCAGCTCTTTGGAATCCACACATCCAGGCTGCTCTGGACAAACCCAAACAATTCACATGCCAGCCTGAGCACAACCTACTTCTTCTGTGATGGCACAGAACACAATTGCACTGAATGTAAGAGCAACTTTAAAAGGTCTGGAGGGGGACACCTCAAACCCACGTTAGCAGTTCCCACTGCGATGCAGGAAAAAGAACCTCAGCGGGGGTCAGTGGCCAGTGAGGGTCTTCTGGTCCGAGGGGAGAAATGACGATGACAACAACAACAGGTGTGTCTATCACCTGTGCAACCTAAAGTTAGCCAAGATTCAGGGGCGGGGGACAGGTCCACCCGAGGCCAAGAGCTGGAACGAGAGCCTTTCCAAGTCTCCTGGTCAGCGACCCCAAGCTGCTGAAAGTATATGCAACAGTTCTTAGCAGCAGCTCTGTCTGTGTATTGGGAAGCCAAAAATAATCCTTTAGAGAGAAAAGCTAGGGTCCCGGGTGATGCTGAACAACAGCAAAACCGAGCAGAGTTAAGTTGCTGAACTCAAGAACTCTTTAGCTGTCCAAGAAGAAAAGGCAAATCGCCGAGAACATCAGGCAGGACCCACAGCAGAGTCGGCCACCAGAAGACAAGGAAGCCACGTCTGCAGAGGACGCAGGGACATGAAGTGCAGCCTGGGTGGACGGGACCCAGAGGGACCCCAGTCAGGCTCGAAGGCGATAAGCAGCCTCCTCCCAAAAGAACTGTAATCCAGCTAAGAAAGAAGTCTCGGGCTCAGGGGTGGAGGAGGGTGGCAGGCAAGGGCATTCACACACACAGGACACCAAATGCTTCCAAGCATTACTGCTATGGACAGAATCCGACTGTTATAAACCAACACAATGCAAAAACAACAACGTATCAAAGACTGGGAGGAGCCTCCAAGGGCCATGTCCTCATCTTTCAAAAGCCTGTAATATGGGTTAAAAGAAACACACAGGACACCAATATTTTTAAAACTTGACCGGACTCTTCTAAGAAAAGATGTCACGTGGTGAAATGTTTATTTAGAGCTTGACAATTCTTTCAGGTTCTCTTTTTTCCCATGAATAATTATTAATACCTTATTTTTAAAAAAATAGAGTGCTACTGTCCTATTGAAATATTTTCAAGCCACGTGTTATTTAAATTTTAGTAACTATATTAAAAATAAACAGTTGAAGTTAATTTTAATAATATAGTTCATATAACTGAATATATTCAAAATATTATCAGTTTAGCAAGTAATCGATATCTTTAAATTATTGCAATATTTACAACTTTTTCTCATGTTGAGTTTTCCAAACCCGGTGTGGACTGCGCACCCGCAGCCCAGCTGGATTCGAACCTGCCGCACTGCAGGTGGCCGAGAGCTGTCGTCTGGACAGCAGCAAGACCACCACAGACAGAGGTATGGCGGCTTACCCTTCTACCTGTCCCTGTCCCTAGAAAGACACCAAGACGGTTACATTAGAGTAAAAGTCAGAAATTTCTGAATGACAGGACTCGGGATAATTTTAAAACCCTCATCTTTCCAGCTGGAATTATTGGTATGGAAGGGAACTGCTCCATATCACTGTTAGAAAGAAACTGTAAGTCTTCTTCAAAAACAGGGACCTTACCGGCGGTAACTTCCGACCTGCAAAATACCAGTGTGCACTGAATTTCTTTCCCACGGAGTTAAATTTCCAAAAAATGAAATAAGATAAAATGGGTTCAGAGCCCTAGATTTAAATTCCAGCGTGGCACTCTGCGGCTTTGGCACTCTCATTTAACCTCCGTGTCTGGGGGCAGGTCTAGGGAAGCCCCACCGTGCACCGGAGCTGAGGGTTCCTCTCTCCCCTCATCCCACACTACTCCCTGTTAGCCCCCACGTCCCCCTTACCCCGCTCCGCTCACTGCCCTGCCACAGACTCCTGGGACCGCGCACCTGAACGTGGCTGCCCTGAGGGAATCCCCTGGCCGGCGAGCAGAAAGGACAACAGATCAGGACCCCACTACCTGCCGCCTCTTCCTGGCTGTGGGGTGGGGGCATGTTACTCACCCTCTTCGTGCGTCAATGCCCCCATTTATAAAACGGGCACAGTACCACGACTGCCGCAGGAACGTGGACTGGAGCTAGCGAGCTCCAGGGGGAAAACGCTGTGTCTGGAATGACCGCACCTCCCAGCGGGGCCTTAAAGAATGTGGACCGGCGAACAGGAGAGGGAAGGGCACACCAGGCTGAGGGAAGAGCGTGCGGAAGAAAGGTGCAAAGGCACGGGAAGCACACGGAGCCCAGTGGCGGAGAACGGGGTGCACGTGAGGGAAGCAGAGATCGGAGACTGAGCTGGGAGCAGAGGGTGGGGCCTTACTGGGTCCCGCATCCCCACCTCCCGACTCAGTGCAGCCCCACGGGATGAGGTCCACGTGCCTCCATGCAGAAAACAGGTCCTGGGCAGGTCTTCCGCGGGCGCCAGCCCAGCTCACCCCTTGAGTGTCCGGAATGCTTTGGAATGCCAGGAACACCACTCGCCATCACTCACTCCACACCTACCAGTCCTTCCAGCACTGATCTCCCCCCGCGTGCCCCTCCCAAGCCACCCCCAGCTGCCCCAAGAACCTCAGTCTACCCGTCTGCCCGTTCTAGACCATGCGATAGGCTCGACGGAAGAACCAGTATGCGTTTTGTTTCCGTGTCTGGCATGGACTCGGTGCTCGGTGAAGGGTGAGGTAGGTCGAAGACAGGCCGGGGCGTGGGGCCGCATCCTCCACGGTTAGGCCTGGCCCCACCTGTGGCAGAATCTGCCAGTAGTTCTGAATATTCACCCTCCCCTCCTTTCTGTAGTAGCAGAAGCCCTAAGTCTTACTGGCGCACACGACCACCCAGGTAAAGACCACACCTCCCAGGCTCCCTGGGAGCCAGGCGCTGCACGCGACTAAGTTACGGCCCACGGGCTGAGGGCAGGAGTGTTACACGCAGCTTCCGGGCCGTGCCCTTGGGGGGAATGCACTTGCCCTCCGGGTCCTCCTCACCTCACCACCACTGGAACACAGCGTGCTGGGGGGCCATGGCGCGTCCATCCTGGACCACGAGACGGAGGCCATCGACTGAGGACGGCAGAGCCGCCCACACGAGGAGCCTCGGCCTCCCACACCCAGGAGCTGCCACCAGCCACCACGCCCTGGCTGCTGCTGCTGCCGATCAATTATTACACGAGACAGAAACATTAACTTCTCCTCCCTTTTTTTCGTCCAGGTCACTGTTATTCCAACCTTTGCTCCAGCGGCCAAACTGGTATCCTACTCAGATCTCCCAAACACGGAACAGGCTCCAAGCTGGGAACCGCCGGCTGAGAACACCTTCCCGACACCCATCCTCACGTTCACAGGTTCCTCGGCAGACTCCACACCACCGGCCAACTCTTCACCTCTCTGTTTCATTGGTTGTACATCCAGGCTCACAAACAGGTCTATTTCGATGCAGGGCGGCATAGTTAAAGGAGCGTAAAATCACTACCATTGCGCTATGTGGGATTTACATCCTTTTACTATTTACTTTCTAAATCTTCCCTGAGGACATATTTTTTTTAAATTGATTTCAGAGAAAGAGGAAGTGAGAGGAACGTTGATGTGAGAGAGAAACATCGATTGGTTGCCTCCTGTACACGCCTCAACCAGGGATTGAACCTGCAACCTAGGTATGTGCCCTGACCAGGATTCGAACCCGCAAGCTTTTGGTGTACAGGGTGATGCTCCAACCAATTGAGCCACCTGGCCAGGGCAGGATTTACATCCTTTTAACTAAATGACCTCCTGACCCTGGGGGAACGCACCAGAGTCTGGCTGCCCAAGTGTGGCGGGAGCTGAGCGCTGTCAGAACCAGGCGGGGGCGGGGGGGGTGCTGGGGGGCTGGGGAAGGCTCAGTCGGGAGGAAGAGGCTCCCCCCAAATTAGGAGACACAGGCCCTTTCCTCATTGGAGGGTCTAGTCCTCCAGGACCAACGAACACATGTGGGCTCTAATGACGGCGCGTGCAGTCCTGGGTGGGTGCGGGAGGAGGCAAGGCCTCTGCCGAGAACATGACGGGTGTGTGTTTGCAAGGCGGAAAGTGCGGGGAAAGGCATTCCAGGAGGAAGAAGCAGAACACACAAAGGTTCGGCACAGCCTGGTGGTTTGGGGGAACTCCTAAGAGGTTTGTTGGAGCTGGATCACGAGGGCGGGGAGGGGAAGGGGGGATGGTCGAGGGAGTTCCCTGACAGGTGGGCAAGGACCAGCTCCTCGTTTCTGGAAGGAGCCGCACACTCCGAGCCAAGAGCTTATAACCTAATTTAAAATTCAGCATGGTGGCTACAAAATCATTTCTGAAGTTTTTAAAGAAATTTCCAGGCTCCAATTAATCTCTCAAGCAAACTGTGTTTTCTTTGCTCTCCTTCAAAAAGGTGAATTCCCTGCCACACACTCTCCCACCCCCCAGGGCAGAGATCTCAAACCGCCAAGGAGCCCAGGCCAGAGCAATTCTGCGGGCTGTGAGGCTTGGTCCTGACCACCCAGGCAGCTCGGTGGCCCACCAGACGCTCCACGGCCCCAGCTACACCTGCCCAGGACCCCACGGGCTCCCATGCAGAATCCACCAGGAACCAAGGAAAAAGACGTCACCTCACCAACTGTTCCTGCCCAACAGTGCACCTGGGTACCTGCTAGGACAGTGAGACACAAGGGGAAACGACACCTTGGGGCACACAAGAAAGTTAATTTCAGACAGATTAAAGAGTTAAACATAAAATAACTCTTGGTTTCCAGCCACGACAGACCAAATTTAACCTCCCACCAGAAACAACCACAAAACCATGACAGGATATATTCCTAAATAAAAACAACTTTCAAGACCTCGGACATCGGACAACAGAGGAAAGCCATCCCTGAGAACTGGGTAAGAAACAAGGTCAGCCCCAGGACAGCCTCGGAAGTTTCCGCTGCCCCGGGGGGACAGGAGACGCTCACACCAGAAATCTGCCTCAGGAAAGACCACAGTCTCAGTCTCTCTTTGCTCTTCGCCTGCTCACTCACCGGGCACAGAGCAGAGCGCAGCTGGGCGTTTCACCGCCGCGGGCAGAGCCGTAGCACGGCCGGCCAGCCGGGGCCGGGATGCACCTTCCAGAATGGAGAAGCCGAGCGGTACAATGTGGGAGAAAGAGCTCTGGCCTCAGGCAGCCCTAGGCTTGAATCCCAGCAACTCCGCTTACTAGCTGTGTGGCACTAGGAGAGTTACTTAACCTCTCTGAGCCTCGGTTTCCTCAACCAGCACCGGAAGATTAGAGATAATACCTGTAATGCACACAGTACAAAGCAGGTCTGAATAAAGGCTAGTTACTATTAATGTTATTCTCATTCATTTAGGACTATCTCCCACAGCGGTTAGGTTGGATCTGGTGGGGCCGGAAAGCCCCACCAGACCCGATCCCTGCACGCAGGAGGCCTGCGACCCCGTAGGAGGATGCGAATGCGGGACTGCACTCAGGACAAGCCGCCCGAGCTCCCGCTAACTGCCGTGCTGAGCAGCCTCCACCACCGTTAGTCATCCGAACAGCACCAGGGAGGTGATACTATTGTCTCCATCTCACAGGCAGGGAGCCAGGAGTGAGAGGCGCAGCGGCATGCCCAAGGTCACGGAGCCCGTCTGTACTGGAGCTGGGCTTTGAGCCCAGGCCGTCTCCCTGTGCTGTCTGTCTCCTCTGCCTGCCAGGCGCACACCATTGAGAGAAGGAGCCCGTTTCCCTCCCAACCAGCTGTGTGACCCTGGCCAAGCAGCTTCACCTTCCTGTTGCAGGGCCAGACACAGTTCCCAATCCCTTTCCTGCCCCCGCTGCTGGGATTCCCGGTGACTGGAGGGAGGAGGGGCTCGAGGGTGTGCAGGGCTGCATTCACCTACCCCACGAACACTTTGGGGGGTTTAAGTGAAGCTGCAGAAACCAGGTCCTCAGTGACTTGCAGCAAGATAAAACCTGAGATCGGGTGCAGGCTGCTCCTGAGGACAGCAAGGGACTTAGCCCTCAGCAGGGGCCCCTGGTCCCCAGGTTCATCTCCAGGCCAACAGGCCTCAATCCCGTAAGCCTGGTGGCTGGCACAGCTAAAGCCCAGGCGGCTTCGGCCTCCTGATCCCCAGGGACAGGTGGGCTGTGGCCTTTGTCACTTCAGGTGACTACCCCTCCATCACAGCCCTCTTCTTTGCAGGATAAGCAGCTGACACAGAGATTTGATCAGGTGATGGAGAAAAAAACTAGCATTTCTATTTTATTCCAGGGAGTACTTGATATCAATACAAAGAGAAAAAAAAACTCAACAACTCAGTTTATATGACAAGAGAGAGGCATCTAGGTCTATTCAAACAGTCCCTGCTGGGGCTGCGATCCAGGAGGAGAAACACAAACCCTATTCAGGCAGGAGCCGGTTCTGCCATCCCCTTTGTTACCCAGCAGACACGGCCAGGTTCTCCGTTTCCTAGTCTCTGTAGGACTTCGGGGAGCTCCACCTCTCTGTCATCTGGTTCCTTGTAAGTCACAGGTAACTTGACCTGTGGTACCGGTCATCCCCCTGCCCAGCAAAGAGTGTTGGCTGGAAAACAGGCCCTGTCGGACGGTGCTGGCGGGAGCGTGAATCGGTGTGAGCGGCTACAGAGGGCAACTTAGCGGCACCCACGGAACAATGATGTGCCTGCGCCGCCTGACCCAGAAATTCCAGTTTTAGCAACTCGCCCCGCAGATGCAGGCACTCTGGAGCACAGGGGACAGCAGGGAGGTCTGCTGCACGCAGCCCGTCTGCAGAAGTAACCAGGGCCTGTCACACGGACCGTGGGGCAGCCCACGTGATGGGACCCAATGTGCCCACCGAGCCGAGGGGACAGGTCCAAACACCAGTCCACGTGGCCAGACCACGCTGACCGCCCCAGGCTGTCAGCCTCCCTGACTCCACACGCTCTGCGGCCCTTGCACCGGCCCTGGGCACGGCCACAGGACGTGCTGTGATCCACAGGACAGCACAGGCTGACCACATGGCACCTGGGAGAGGGCCCACCTGCTTCTGCTTCCCTCAGGCTCCTCTGCGGCCACCGTGAGAACACGCTCAGGCTGGCCTGGGACGAGGAGGCTGCCGGGCGGAAATGTCATTGAGGTGACCCACAGCTGGCCGCGGACGCACCAGCGGGCCCTGACAAGCCCAGAACCATGAGAAATAGCAAAATGTGGCCGTGTTGAGGCACTAAGTTTTTGGTGGCTTATTACAGAGCAGAAGGTAACAGCCTCAAAGAGACACAAACCAGGGTGTGTGGTATATCATCACTGTGTATAAAAACCCAAACCAACAACAAACTGCCTTATACAGATACAGATACACATACGGCACATTTCTGGAAGGACCCCAGAGAGTCCTCAGAGTGCTTGTTTCTGTGGAAGGGCCAGAAGACACACAGGTGATACAGGAAGGCTGCTACTTGTCCCTGTGTGCCCTTTTGCATGGTTTGAGCGTGACTGCCACGTGCATCCGTCACTACACGAAACTGCCAGGTGATCCAAAAGAGAGAGACAGCCATGGCGCAGTGTGCGCTGAGCCTGCAGCGGCCGGGCCAGTCGCCCACACAGGGGTTCACATGACCTGGTCCGTCACCTCAGAACCAAGTGATGGAGTCGTAAGTCTGCGGTTCCTACCGCCAGCCCATCTCCGCTGTCCCTGGGCCACCAGCCCCTCCTGACCCACACTCCAGGCCCTCAGCGTCCTTCCCAGGCCACTGGCCATCTGTCTCACCTGAGGGTGCCTGCCAGGACATGCTATACCCCCTTCCCTTCTCCTGCCAAAAGCCCTGGCATCATCTGAGTTGCATTTCAGGGTCACCTGGGAGAAGCTTTGCCCGACTCTCCTGACCTGAGTGAACCTCACAGGACTCTGCACACCCACGGGTCAGCCAGCATTCCCTCCGCACCTGCGCACACGCGTCAGGGACCTTGAGCAGTGAATGAGACTGGGCAGGTCTCTGCTGCATGGAGCTGACATCCCCAGACAGGTGAGACAAAGAGACAAACCAGGAAAGGGCTGGACGGTGGTCAGAGACGTGCAGGGAACTAAACCATGACAGGGAAGGCCAGGCAGCCACCTGAAATAATGGGGGTTCCGATCAGGGAGAGTCTCCAAGGGGGCCTGGGTGGTGACAGTGAAGGAACGGTGGAGGAAGAGCATCATGCAGCACACAGGGCCCTGGGGTGGGAGGCAGCTGGTGGGTTCCAGAACCAGCAAGGAGGCCAGGGCGGCTGGAGCGGAGGGAGCCGACTGGGGCAGACTGCAGTGTGCTTGCCGATTGTGGTAAAGAGTGTGGCATTCATTCTAAGTGTAGCCATAAGTCTTACGGTGGGGGGGGGGGGGAGTTGCATAAGCAGGGGGACAAAATGCACCGATTTAGGTTTTAAAAAGCTCCTGGTCTGCTGTGTGGGGAAGGAACTTGGGCTGGAGCCAGGCGGGGGCAAGAGCAGAAGTCTGGTGAGAGGTGACAGACACTTGGACAATGGGGTGAGAGTTCAGAAACGGTGGACAAAGGGAGAAAAGGGCCCAGTGAGGGCAGTTTGGTGGTAAAACAAACAAGACTCACTAATGGGCTGGTCTGGAGGGTCAATAAACAGAGTTAGCACCCCCCACCCCACCACCAAAGATGTCTACGTCCCAACTGCTGGAACCTGCAAAAATGTCACCTTGCACGGCAAGAGGAACTTTGCAGCTATAACAAAGTTCAGGATGTTGAGATGGGAGGGTTATCCGGGTGGGCACTTTGGTCCTCAGAGGTGGGAAGTGGGAGGGTCAGAGTCAGAGGAGATGTGGCGAAGGACGCAGGGGCAGTCACGGAGAGGCTGGGGGAAGTGAAACTGCTGGCCTCAAAGAGGGAGGAGGGGCCATGAACGTGGGTGGGCACAGGCCCCCCCCCCCGACCTGCATGCGGCCCAGGATGGCTGTGAACATGGCCCAGCACAAAACTGTGCACTTACTTAAGACATGGTGAGATTTGTTTGTGATTACATGTTGCAATGTATTTAATGTGTGGCCTGAGACAACTATTCTTCTTCCAGGGTGGCGTGGAGACGCCCAAAGGTTGGACCCCCAGTGAGGCTGGAAAAGGCCAGGACACACAGCCAGCAGGGGGAATACAGCTGTGCTGGCACCCGATTTCAGCCCAGTGAGACCATTTCCCACTCCGACCTCCAAAACAGTAGGAAAGCAAACTCGCGTTGTCTTAAACCGGTAAATTGTGACGTGCCAATAGGAAACTAATATGCTAGGGATGCAGAAAGGAGAGGGATTAAAGGTGAATTAGGCGTCAGGCTGCCCAGCGGAGGAAGCAGTGGTACCATTCGGCCGTCTGGTGAGGTGAGGAGGAGTGAAAGCAGGAGCTCTGTTTTGACCAACTGAAATGATGTTCGCTGTCCACGCTGGAAACCAAGTCAGCGGATGGGGGCCCGGGTCAAAGCTGAGCAGACTGAGTGGGTCCAAGGAGAGAAAACCAGGCCCGTGTCCATTACGGAGACCGAGAGTAAAAAGTCTCCAGAAAGAGAAACAGGTCAAGTGGGTTAAAAGCAATGGGAATATCAAGGAGGAGAAGACAACAAACAGCCATCAGATTTGGCAACACGGACACAACATCAGAGGGTGACCTTGGCGTCCAAAGTCTCTGGGGTGTACAAGGGAAGCAAGCCCGGCTAGCACGGCTGGGGCCCCAACGATTCTGCAAGAGGCTTTGCTGAAAAGGAGCAGAGAGATGGGGCGGCCAACAGCGACCGAGGTTAATGAAGGTTTCTAACAGGAAGAGCTAGGGCCTCTGCGTCTCCTGAAGGGAGGGGTCCAGGAATGGGACAGAGGCAGAGACTTGTCCGGGGAGGGAGAAGGGCAGCTGCAGCAGCAGCAGCAGCAGCAGCAGCGAAGACTTGGGAGGGCGAGAGCAGCGGGGATTCTGAGCAGAGGTGGAGGGGCTGCTGCCCTTGGAAAGGAACTGAAACCTCCAGGCAGTGACGGGAGGAAAGCGATAGACCCAGCGGTCGGAAATGAGCAGGTTTCCTCATTGTTTCTATTTCCTCAACAAGGCATGAGGCAAGGTCCTGAGCAAGGGTAAGAGGAGGACATCCAGCGGATGTAAGAGGCCTCCAGAGAGAAGAGAACATCTGAAGCAGACATTTTGGAAACTGGGGATACACATACTGGCAGAGCGGCAGAGCCTTGGAGGTCATTGGTCACCAGGTGCACGTGGCCGGTGAGGCCAAGGGCTTCTCCAGAGCGTGCAGCTGCTGGACCGCACACACCGGGGGCAGGCAGAGCTGGGTTTGGCCAGGGTACAGGCACCGACAGGCAGCAGGATGGAGAAGAGAGGGGCACGTACCTCAACTAGAAAACAGCGATCAGTTGTCCCCACACCTGCTTTAAAATGTAAGTCATATCATGTCACTCTCCCCTCAAAACCCTCCAACGGCTCCCATCTCCCTCGAAGTGAAAACCAAAGTCCCTGTAATCAATCTATCACCCTGGCTCTCCAACCTCCACGCCCTCGCTCTCACGGTCCTGCTCCACCTCGACTGCTCAGCACACAGCAGCTGTTCCCTACAGATTTCCAGAATGAGCCAATAGGTACATCTCCCCGTCACAGACAGGGCCCAACCAAGCACCTTGGTCTTGGCAGACTCGGCATCTCCCTGGGGCGCCTGGCGCATAGTGGGGGCTTGATTGTTGACGGAGACCCAGGCCTTGGCATTTCCACCTCCAGGCCCCATGGGTCCCCCTCCACTGTCTTTGTTTTGATTATGGCCCAGTTCAGAAGGCCCGGCCCGGCTATTTGGAACTCCCAACTGACAGGCAAAGATGACAAAAGTCAAAGATTAAACAGCTCAAAACAAGTTAGCAGGAACGATACTTTGAGAAAACCTTGGTAGTTGGAGTCCAGGCTTCATGCCAACGCCTCCTCCTGGTGTCCACACGTAATGCAGAGGCTGCAAGGCCGGGACGGGAGGGTAATGCGTGGGAACGGAGACAGTAAATCTGCTGCGCTGGCCACACACACACACACTTCCCCTAGAGTCCGAGCTTGAGAAAAGAAAAGGTAACTCGAAAGTCATTAGCTTGCAGTGGGTTTGGCCCATGCCCAGAGCTCAGAAGCACAGGAAGTGACTCTAACAGGTCAGGGGGCACGTTATCAGGCCAGCCCAGAAGGCTTGGAAATGGTCCTTTCCGGAAGTCAGCTCCACGCAGACAAGTTCAATGTGCACCCGCAACATCAGTGAGCACTTCTTGAAAGTTCAAAGCCCCCATTCAGTCCCTGCCCTCAAGAGGAATGGTCTGAGGGGGGACAGGTACCACCGAGCCTCAGCACGGTGGTGTGGACAGACCACCAGCGACACTTAGGAGGGCGTTGTCAGAGGTCGGGGCCAGGCCTGAGGAATTCCTCCAAGTGAGACTGCGGGCAGAAGGGAGACTGGACACAATCGGTGTGTCTGCGGCGGGGCTGGGGCAGGGGCGGGGGGGCTACCATGGCGAATGGGCCGATGTGGAGGGACTGGGGGAGCTACTTGCCCAGGCCTCCAGGCCCAGAACTCTGTGGACAGCTGACTAGGGAGTGCGCCAGGGAAAGAAAAGCCGCACTGGCTACAGGTCCCTGGGTGTGGCCGCCCTGCCAGCATGCCCTCCCCAGCCGGGCCCTCCCCCAGGGCTGGCGAATGTGAGGGAAAACACTGCTTCTTGCTGGGCAGTGACCCTGCGAGGCCAGGGACAGCAGTTCCTCGAGGGAGCCAGGGCTCATGGCACTGGGGCCGAGCCAGCCGCACGCGAGCAGAGGGGGCAAGGAGGGGCAGCGGAGGGACCCGGAGCCCTGCCCTTGGAAGGGCCGCTCCACAAGTGTCCACCCTACAGTTGCACAAGCAACAGGGTGAGGTCACCGGCAGTCAGTCAGCAGAGAGAGCAATCCGTCAGCCGGAATCCACCCAGAGCCCCGGCAGGCAGGGCCACAGTCACCGCCCGATGACACCAAGACTCTGAGATGCGGGACCAGCCCTGGGCGGATGTGCCCTCCCGTGGGCCTCCACAGCCCTTGTCCCTCCACCACTCAGGCCCTGACCACACACGTGCCAAGACTCCATGTACTAGACTCGAGTGCACAGACGGTGTCAGTGACCTCGGCCTTCCCAGGATGGGGGCTGGCACACAGTAGGTGCTCAGTAGGCGTTTGATGAGTGAATGAATCCAACTCGGCTCCTCAAGGGCACAGGCCAAGTCGTTCATTTAACAATTACTTGAGTGCCTACTGTGTGGCAAACATGTTACTGGTGCTTGAGATTTAGCAACGCGGTCTCATTCATCTTGGTGTCCCCACTGCACCCACACGTCCTACCCCTGGTTCACTGCACTGCTGAGTGAATGATGCCAGAGGAGGCCTGGGAGTCTGTCAGACCTGGCTGCAGCCCCAGCTGTGCCTTTACTAGCTCTGTAACCCGCTAAGACCGTGTCATCCGCTTCAGGCCTCAGTCACGGGCTGTACAATAGGATCCCCACCCCCACCCGCAGCCCCGCTTTGCTGACATTATTCTGAGCGAGATCCTGCCCGCTTCCTCTGCCCCCGTAAAGGACTGAGCATTGGGACCCTCCTTCCACACACAATACTCCTGATTCAGTTGGGCTGCTTCAGATGATAACGCTGCTGCCAGAAACTGCATTATCTCGTTCACTCCCCAAAACCACCTTTGAGATAAAGGGTGAGGCTCAGAGAAGATAAGTGACTCATTTACCCAAGGCTGGACAAGCAGTCAGTAGCAGATGGGATTAAACCCAGGTCTCACATCGCAAAGTCCACTGTCTTCCCCTGCTTTCCCCTCTGCTAAAACACCCCCATGCACCTGACCATGCTGAGGGGTCCCTGGGAGGTGGGACGTCCGGTGTGAACACCAGGTGAGTCTCGGATCAGCCAGGATGTGTGAGTCACCCTAGGCCTTGCTCTGCCCACCACACTCCTGGCTCTCTGCCAGGCCTTGCCCATTGCCACACAGGCCCACCCTGCCTCAGCCCCCTGGCAGCTTTGCGAGTGATGCTGTCATTGTTCTCCTCTGGCTGCAGGGTGACACTCTGTCCCACCCCCTAGACAATTGTGGCCAAGTCTGGTCCTTGAACCCCTTGTGCCGTAGTCACTTGGGTGCTGGTTCACAATTGTGCTTCCTGAACCAGCCCCGCCAAGACCTCCATAGGCAGAAGCTGGGGCCCAGCCTGAGAAGCTGAGGTGCTGACCAGCCCCCGGGTGGCTCAGCTGCTCAGGGGTTGAGCAGCTGCCCCGAGCTGTAAGCTTCCTGTGGCAGGTGACCTGCTCGCTCTGTTTCTTCTGGCACAGGATCCCCCCACCCCCACCACCCTGCCCTGGAAGTGCTCATCAAATGCTGAGGGTTGAGGTTGAGGGCAGGGGCTTCCAGACCTGCCAGAACACCCAAGTCACCTGAGGCTCCCAGATTTCCAGCCCTATCTGGGACGCAGGGAGTCACCACTCTGGAGGAGATGTCTGGGGGGCCACAATGTCCAGGCTCCCTGAGGTCAGGCTCCCAAAGCACGGCCACAGGCCAGCGGCATCGGCTTCGCCGCCCCAGACCTGCTGCGTCCAGCAGCGGGGCAATCTGGGTTCTCACAAGCCACCTTGCTGATTCTGGGGTCGAGCAAGGTCAGAAAAAGATGGGTGAGACGGAAAGAGCTACGACCTGGCTCCACGAACATCTCCGAGCCTCAGTCCACGCACGCCCTGCGTGGTGTTCCAAGTCCGACCCCAGTCCTCAGTCAGTCACTGTGATGGCGGACTGGGATCCACATACAAGTTCATGCCCAGGACCTGGCGCACAGCAGAGACTCAGAAATGCCGTTCCTTCTCCTTCCCTGCTGGCACCGCCACAACACGCGTGCAGTCAGAAGACGAAGGAGCCAGAGGAGCAAGTGATGCGCACGCGGGCCCTCGGAGGAGAAGTGGCTGGGGATTCGGACTCCAGGTCTGGACCAAACACCATCTGTTCTGCCTGGTTCTGACGCCTCTGCCACCGCTACACTTGATGAGCAGGGACAGACAAACCCGGAGGGCGGCGGGAGCAGTTGCCACGCCATTAGGTTTCCTGTGGCGTGCGGCTTCTCTCCGGAGTTAATGCAGCACCAGTCTAATCCAGCTGCCAGCACTGCGCAGGCTGGGCCTGGCGGCTGATGGGGGTGGTTCCCAGAGGTCTCAAAAAAACCTCTCCCCTCTTTCTGGCTTCTCCGATGGGAAACACTGGCTTTCACACAAGTCAAAGGCCTGCAAACCCTCCAGCCTCTGCCAAGCATGAGGTCACCCAGAGGGGCAGGAATCCACCCACGTGAGGTCAGTGTGAGTCAGGAGCAAGGGCCATCCCTGCTGGAGTGCCCAGTGCAAAGCTGGCCAGCAGCAGGGGGTGCTCCCGATAAGTACAGAAGTGTGCCAGTTAGAATGACCTCAGCAGAGAGTAATGGCCAAACACCCGACTCAACGCGCCTTCAACAAAAAGGCACTTATTCTCTCTCATAATGGCAAGTCCAGGGAAGGTGAGCAATGTGATGAGGGGCCGTGTTCTTTTGTCTCTGTGCTCCACTCTCCGGGGCTTGGCCTCACCCCCTGGGCTGGGTGCCCTCAAGATGACTGCAGCTCTAGGCCTCAAAAACCGGAACAATCTCCGGGGCGGGGGGCAGGGGGAGCACAGCGGTAAGACAGACCATTCTCCTTCCCCCTTAAGCATGTATATGTCACTCTCAAGCATGAGGAAATCATTCTTGGAAGCCCCCCCTTTCAGCAAATGTCCTTGATGTCTCATTGGCTAGAACTAAGTCACATGCTCGTGCTTCAACCAATCACAGACAAAGGGGTGGGCCCACTGAGGCCAGGGCCCACCTGCAATGAAGCATATGGCCAGTGGTACCTGGTATGTGGCAGGGCTGAGAGATGAACAAAGTCGGGGCTCAATCAGAAGGAGGAAGATGTTGGAGGTGGAGAATGCTGCACTGACAACCAGGGTGCCTCTGGCTGGCTGGAACTCACAGGATGCCTGCAGCCCCAAAGGTAAACACCAGCCCCTGCAGGTCGCCACTTCTCGGGGATGGAGTGCTCACCTGTACTTGGGACCTCTCCCCATTTTGCAAGGCCCTCCGCCTCACGTCCTTAGGCCTGTTCCAGCTGCTCCGCGGCCCCGCCTCTGAAAGTCTGTGGGCCAGTTCAACACATGCCACCTGCCAAGAAGGGGCCATGAGCCCAAGGGCTCGTTAAAGCAGAACCATGCCCCTGGCCGGTAGAGGCTGACAGCCTTAGTGAGGAGACAGGGCACACATGCCCAGGTAGGCAATGTGGGGAAGGGGCAACACCCCTGAACTGGGAAATGGGAGTCGACACCCATGACACTGGACACAGAAAGGCTGCCCCGTGCAGGCGGCAGCCTGCTAAGCACATTCAGGTGGGTTTTTGTGGTTTTGTTCTTCATTTGGGCCTTACTGCCACACTGCAAGCTGGGCACTATCATCACAGGTTCACAATCCGTTATCCATAATTTCCAAAATCCAGAATTCTCTGAACGCCAAAAGCTGGTTTGTGCTGCTGTTAACTTCCTGGGCAGCAAAACCTCACTGAGCTGACACCACACTATTTATAAGCTGTTTACCCCTTTGCAGCGACTGTTCATATGTGTTGATGCGGAAGCAATGACGTGTTGGATTATGAAGCGCTGCCCTGACCCCCACGGAGGGTCACATACTGTCCAGCACATGTACCATATTCTGAAAATCTCTGCATTCTGAAACACAACTGGCCCCATGGGTTTCAGAAAAGGGATTTGGACACGTATCCCCACGGCACAAATGGCGTATCTCAGGGTGAAGTCACTCTCATTGGGAGACCGCAGCACACACTGGGAGCTGAGCAGCTGAACGCTGGGCCAGGGCCCTGACCTGCTCCGTCTGCTCCTGCCCTCGCCGCCGGTGGCTTTACGGAAGACACCTCCATCTCTGAGCCTGTGTTCCCATCTGTGAATGCGGAGGCTGGACTAGGTCGGTGGTTTTCAAACGTGTCTTTTAAGCATATTAACCGTCCCTTCACAGGGGACTTGAAGGAAAAGTGTTGCTGCTCCCGTGAGTGAGGCCTGCCCCTCCAGCCACCAGGACCCACGGGCACGTCCCAGAGGGGTTCCTTGAGAGCGCAGTTTGAAAACTGCTGTGCAGCGGGACCCTCCCGTCCCAGCTGGTTCTGACAACGTGTGGTTGTCTTCCTTGAGGCAAACAACCTTTTCTGTGAAGGAAGGACAGCAGGGAAGGGTCTGGACCAGACCCTGACAGACAGGTAGGCTTCTGACCTGCAGAGAGGCCTCCAGAGCTGCATGGCACGAGCACAGGGGGAAAGACAATACGCAAGGTGAGCGAGAGGAGGCCCCAGCCGCCAGGGTGAGGGAGGGCGGCTGGAAAGGTTGGCTGATCAGGGCAATGAATGTCCGAAATCCTCCTCCTTCCCCAGCCAGAGCCTGAAATTCCTCCAAACAGGAGACGGGGCTGGGGGGAGTCCAGCAGTCCTGGCCCCACTTATGCAGCCACAAGGCCAAGGTCCTTCGTCCTGACTACAGTGACCACGAGCTCCGACGCCCAACGGAGCCATCCATGTTCACTGTCGAATTAGTGAGTGTTTTGAATCCAAAAGGCAGGACATGTGGTCTACCGCACAAGTATGTCTTTCAGAGGACAACAGGACGAGTATTTGAACGCAGGATGGCGGCCCTGGGAGGGTCAGGAGGGAGGGCCACTGGGGTCCGGGTGTCCTTCCCTCCTGGGGAGGGCAGTTTGACTCCTAGGAGACTGCAGTGCCTCGGGAGTAGCCAAAGATGTCATTCTAAACAACAGTGCCACCTTCTCACCCCAGAGCAGACTCTCAGCTGAACCTCAGCCTTGCTTCCCTAGGAGACCCTGCGGCTGGCCCACCATTAACTCCTGCCCCTTTGGGATGGTCCAGAGGCCTGAGTTAGACCTGGAGCAGCCCAGGAGCCCAGCACACCCCCAGAAGGGAAGCCAGAGGGCTGCAGGCAACAGCACCCCAGGGAATACCAGTGACGGGCAAGAACCTCACTCCCACTCGATGGTCTAAATGCATTTTGTCACCAAACATTGCCCCAGAAATAATCTTTACTCAGGTACCATTTCCCTACCGACCCATCACCAAAAGGTAATTAAAATGTCTCAAAAATCACACCTAGTCCGAAGGGAGATGATCCCTTAAAGGAGAAACTACATCTGGGGCCCAAATGTTCTAAGTGAGTTCAATAGCTAAGTTTGTGCCTAACAAGATTAGCAAGTGGGGAAGGGCGGGCAAGAGACCCTGCCTTAGACTGGAAGCGGCTGTCCCCCGGGGCTGGCACAGGCCTCCAAAATGCCTGTTTCTTGCATCGACATGCGCAAGAGCCTTGACCAGGCCCAGGTTCAGGTGTGCCATTCCTGGGTCTCCTCTTTCTTCCCACCCAGGTGGTGTCTGGGATGTGGCCACCTTGACCAGAGTTATACCGAGTCAGCTGGAGCATGGATGCCGGCATTTACATGCACCAAAGTCCGCCTCTATCAGCTCACGTGGTCCTCACAGCCACTCTGTCGTGCTGTGAGGAAAGGCAGGCTCTGAGAGGCTGAGTGACAGGCTCCAGGCCGCCCGGCCAGCCGTAGGTAGAGACCAACTGAGGGCCAGGCACCAGACCACCGCCCTCCCCCCCACAGCAGGGCACCTCGCCGCTGGGAGGCTGGAGGGTGACATTCCCTGGGGACTGCCCTGTGTCCATGACTTCCCTGGGGGACCTTGCTAAGGTGCAGAGTCTGGCCCAGGAGGTCTGGCGGGCGGCCTGAGAGTCGCCTTCCTCATGTGCTCTCGGGTGATACCCACGGGGGCAACGCCCAGACCACGTCAAGTCTAGCAACAGCCTAGACTTGAGTGGCATTTTCTGCCACCCTTAACTTGTGTGATCACTTTCTCGCTGGGACTCGCAGGGCCCTGGTATATTGTCACCACACATTTTAGTTTTTTTGAGATGAAGAGATTAAAATGGGGACTGTACATGAGACAGAAAACAAATATCTGGATTTTCTTTTCAGGTGGTCATTTGCCCTGTTCTTCCTTATCCACCTCTTGGCTAAACTGTCTGCACCCACTTACCTCAAAGGAGTCAGGCCGGAGCAGCGTGCTCTGGAAGTGCCACTATTGAGCGCCTTTCATGGAGAGGGACCGCCATGCTCCCTTCCCATGCAAAACTGATGCTGCTGGGAGGGGGGCGTGGGCTGCAAACAGGGACCCTGAGAACGCGGGAGTCCCCAGCTCAGAGCCCTCGGTGGCTCCCATCTCACTCAGAGAACAGCCGAGGCCTTAACCGTGACCCACGAGGCCCCACGTGGTCTGGCCCCACCGCCCCTCTGCCCTTGAAGTCCCCTCCCTGGAACAGGCTTCTCCCTGACCTTTGGTGTCATCTCGGGTGCGGCCTCCCCAGTGAAGCCGTCCTCAGCCACCCCCATGAGACTAGCTGTCCCTGTGCCCCCATCGCCCCACTCCACAGCACTCTCCCGCCACCCCCTTCATCCTTCCAGTGGCCCTTCCCCTGTCTGCCATCCTGTCCATCTGAGTTGATGAGTTCACTTCTGTCTCCCTGCCCCTTCTCCACTGGAATGTGAGCTTCATAAGGGCAGGGATGTTTATTATTTTTGTCTATTTTGTTCACTGACACATCCCCCATGCCTAAAACGGAGGGTAGCACGTAGCAAGTGCTCAATATTGTGAAATGGATGAATGACTGGCCTGCCTACCATGGTGTCAGGCTCTGGGACTAGCCCTGGAAGTCATTAGCTCCTTTGAACTTCGTAGCAAACCTTGCAAAGTTAGTCTTTTAATCCCCATTCTAAGATGAGGAAATTGAGGCTCAGAGTGGTTAAGGGACTTGGCCAAGGACACAGAGTGACGAAGGGGCTGGTCTGGGACTCAGTCACCGGTCTGGCTGGTTTCAGAGAATGTTCTTTTCTGCCTGTGGCTGCCTCCAAGGCAACAGCTGTCTTGGTATGACAAACACGACATTAACTCACTTTCCTTATTGTAAGCAGCAAATGCTTTCGCTTAAGAATTTTGCCAAATCACCCCTTGGCCAGCAGGGTTCAGTGTGTTGGGTGCTGTCCCACAAAGCAAAAGGTCACGGGTTCGATTCCTAATCAGGGCACACACCTGGGTTGCGGTCCTGGTCCCCAGTTGGGGAGCATATGAGAGGCAACCGATTGATGTTTCTCTCCCTCTCTTCCCTTCTCTCTAAATAAATACATAAAATCTTAAAAAGAATTTTTCCAAATTTGCCCAGAACTTGAGATCTAGTGCATCCAAGAAGACCTACGGGGAAGCTCATGCCCCCAAAACCAGGAGGAAGTCCCACCACCAACCGCTTGGTTCAAGGGAGCCCCTACCAGCAGAAGGAGAGGAAGGACCCTCCTTCACTCACCTCTCTGAACCTCAAAAGAGAGCCACACTAATTCTGGTTTTGTTTCAATTTTTCCTTTGCTCTTTTTTTTTTTTTTTTTAAATCTCCCTGAGCAATCTCTTCAACCTTTTGAAGCCTGGGTAACCAACCATTCACCACCATTGGCTGCTGCTCACCATGAGGGTTCTGGGACAGGAATCTATCTCTCATGACTTTCCCAAAACCAGCCTTACACACAGACCCAGGGCCCACAGTGCCCCATACACTTGCTACCCCCCAACACCCACAATGACTGTGGCTTAGGCCACAGGGACAAGACCCTGGAAAGGGAGCCGAGTCTGGGTGGGGGGGGCCATGAAGGCAAGAGGCACCTGTGCCACCGAAAGCCCATCTGCCACGAATCCCACTGTGCCCTGGGCTGCCCTTCTTCCGCTGCCCATCCTTCTCAATTGTACGAACCCACCTGTTTTCTTTAAACACTCCCTACCTGATGCTGCCCCGTTTACTGATTTCCATATTTGCTTACTGTCAGTCTCCTCAGAGGAGGGGAAGCAGGGTGAGAGTTGTGCCTGGCACAGGTGGGTATGCCGACACTGGCTGAGCGAGTAAATAAAGCAGGAACAAGTGGCTCTGAAGGAAAAACCAGGGGGTTCACACATGAACCCATTTCATCCTAACTTCAGCCTGCCCCGAAGGTATTATATGCCTGCATAGCTGGGCAACGACAACGTGAACCCAACTCCAAGAAGAATCGAGAAAATGCTGCAGGTAAGCAGAGGAGAGGCAGGAGGACGAGCTAGTGAACCTTCCAGGGAGGGTAAGGTCAAGCTGCCATGGGCCCAAGTGCCTTTGCCTCAAATGCGCTTCCACCACGCTGAACCCAGGTAGATCTGTGCTTCTGCCATGCCCCTGGCGCGACCATGGCACCTGCGTTTGCCCAGGATGAGCCTGCCCCAAGCATGACAGGTAGCACAGTTGTGATTATGCAAAACCAAGTCCTTATTTCAAGGCACAATTAACATAAAAGGCCCAAATATAAACCAATCTTGAAGAGGACATGTGACATCCCTCTCTATTTCTGGGTAGTTTGAGGTGAGAAGGTTGAAAATAGTGTGTGGATGTCCTTCCTTAGAGCAGTGTCATTCATTCATTCGTTCTTTCATTCATTTGTTCAGCCGTGTGCTCACCCAGCCCCAGGAAGCCTGAGATGAACCAAGACAAAACCTCTGCCCTCTCTCCAGCCCACTGGTGCCCGCGGTTTTGGCGGGCACTAAAGGACAAGCAAATATCAACAATACTTGCTTCCAAAACAAATAGGGCCACGTGGAGCTGAACTCTGAAACGGGAGTTTTGGATGCAATTTAGATTTGAGTGGGTACCAGAGCCAATGCAGCCAATGGGGTCATGGGCTAACTCCAGGCCCAGGTTCCCACTCAGTGCCTCTCTGGGACCTCCACCCAACCCCACTTCCCACCATTCTTCAACCACATTCCCGCCTTTCTCTACAATATTCTCCATCTGGACTCCCCTGAGTCTGCTTCCCCTATAATCCTAAACCTGACCTCCCTAGGTCTCCCGCTTGGACACCCTACTCCCTGAACCCCAGGACACACATCTCGACCCACCTTCCACTACCACCCCCCGCACACGCCAAGCCTGTGCTTCCACCTGGAGCCCCTTGAACGCCATATGTTTACAAACCTTACTTACCAGGGGTCTCTGTTCGACATCCCTATAAATATATCCTGACTCTCGAGGTACACCATACACATACCCTGGAATCCCACACACACTCACACCCATGTCCTCAGGGAACAGCCTTCCCCAGCACCTCCAACTTCTTAGAATCCCAAGGCCGGCCCCTGACGCCCTGGGACCCAGGCACAGCAGGCGACTCCTCGAGACACCCTGCACCAGACTCTACAGAAGCCCGACTCTGGGGCACCACGTACAAGCCCTCACCCGCCCGACGCCTCTCCACGCGATTCCCAGGGACCCCGGGCTCCCGAGGCCCTGGCCCCGCGCACATCCGCGTCCCGTCGCCCTCGCGGCCCAGCTGCGCCCCTGCCTGCGCCCCGCGCCACTCCTCGGGGTCCCGGCCCACCCGCGGAGGCCGCGGCGCCCCCAGCAGCCCCGGCCGGCGCGTCCCGCGCGTACCGTTGGCGATGAGCTTGGCGGACAGCTGCTTAACGAGCTCGGGGATCCGCTCCCACTGGCACTCGGAGCGGCAGCGCTCGATCTCCGTCTCCAGCCGCGAGCCCGCCTTCTTGGTCGCCATCGCGGCCTGGCCCGGCCCGGCCCGCCCGCCCGCAGGCCCCGCAGCCGCGCCGCCGTCGCCCGGGCGCCCCCTCGCCGCCGCCCGCCGCCGCCGCGGGCTCGGGCTCCGGCTCCCGGCTCCGCGGCGTAACGGGAGCGCCGGCTGGGAAGGGGCGGGGAGGCGGGCGGCGGCGAGCGGCGGCGGGGCCCCGGGCGGCGCGAGGAGCGGCCCCTGCCGGCCAGGGCCGGAGCCGCAGCGCGGGCGGGGGTCGGGGCTGGAGGCGGGGCCCGAGCCGGGGGCGTGAGGAGCGGCGAGTTGGAGGGAGATCAGGGAGGATGAAAGAGGCCCGTTAGCGGGGCTTGGAGGGGGCTGGGGTCGACCCCAAGGAGGAAGTGGTGGGGGTTCGGGGGTGATGGAGGGAGGGAGGAAAGGTCGGGGTAGTGGGCCAGGGGATTAGGGTAGGATGAGGCCAGGCGATAGAGGGAGAGAACTGGGTTGGAGGAAGGGAGAGACTGAGAGTGGGAGTGGGGCAGACCCCTGGGCCTGGAAAAGGCAGCGACCTGGGGGAAGGTCACTGCACAGGGCGAGCTAGTAATGGCTTGGGGCCTGGTATGAGGCGGGTGTGAGGGGCAGGCCTGCCCGAGCTTGTCCTGATGTCTCAGGTTTCCAGTAGCTCCCTCTGGGCCTGGGTTGGCTGGTGCCCCTTAGTGGGCCCCTGCTCTGCCTCTGGCAGCGTTGACCGCCACACAGCTCCAGGTGTTCTGAGAGTCATCCATCTCAGGCAGACGCAGCAGCTGCCAGGGAGGGGCTCGGTAAGTGTCTGTTGAGTTGAACTGAGCCAGGCAAAGACTGCTCTGGCTCAGAGGCCAGCTCCTTTGCCCTCTGAAAAGAATGCAAAGTCACCGGTGGGGTTTCTTTGTCTCGGGCCTGCAGACTGAGCGCTGGGGGCAGGTATTCCAGCTGTGCATTTTCTTGGCTACTCAGTAACTATGTTGTGGTCACCTACTACATGCCAGGCACTGTTTTAGGGGCCAGGGACTGTTTTAGGGGCCAGGAATATACTGGAGAACTAAGCGGACAAAACCCCTGCCGTGGTGGAGCTTTGCTCCGTTTGAAGATGGAGCTGACAGCCTGGAACTCCAGGTACAAGGAAGCACCAAGTCCCGTCAGCATCACCCCCTCTAGGTACCTTCCCTCAGCCCCCAGGAGTCCTCACAGGCAGGGTGATTTCTTACCCCCTCTGCAGGGGGGTTCTTGGAAGGAAGAGATCTGGCTGACCCGGTTTACCGATGAGGATGCTGACATTCAGACATTGAGAGATGTGAGGAGGGACATCCAGGAGATGCCTCCTGACGTTCATCCCCCAAGGCCAACGAGGTGATGGAGATTGATCTGATGGACCTCCAACGCCGTGGAATGTTAAAGTTTTAGCCAGGGGGCCCTTTGGTTCCACTGAAAGGGAATAGGGAGGCGAGGAGAAGGAACCTCCACGGGGGAAATGTTGCAGACCCCTATACTGCCCTGTTAATTCTAGCACAGAGGCCTGTCCCTCCAGATGTTTGCCTGGAATGTTCTCTCCCCTCTGGTCTAGGAGGGAAACGCCTGCTCATTCTTTGAGACTCAGCCCAAAGGTCACCAGGAAGCCTTGCTCAACGTCTGGCAGAGCCCGTGCGATCCCACAGCAGCGGCGATTCCTCTGCGATAGGACTTCGCACAGCAAACCCTGCCGCGTAACGACTCCCGTTTTTGCTGCCTCAGTTGCTGCACTGCCATGTAAGTGATTGGTGGCCATCCCTCTGCCCAGCTAGCTGATTCGTTCTAGAACAAGGCCTGTGCTTTCACGAGGGCAGTGTGGAGCTTGGACCCCGACTCAGCTTGTGCCGCCAGGGCCGTGGCATCAAACCTCCGCGTGCCGTCCACACGAACAGCTCCCCCGCCGCAATGCCCACCCCACAGAGCCGGCCGAGGATTAAATGAGGAAGCACAGTTAACGCACTGAGATGGGGTTGGTATGCCTTAAGAGTGCAAGAAATATGAGCTGTCATTCTGTGTTTCTGTACCCCTTCCACTCAGTGCAGGGCCTGGCAGAGCACAGGAGCCTGAATGAGAGGGTGAATGAATGGATGAATGAATGAAGATGGAGACCTCTAGGATCTAGAATCAGCCTTCAAGTGTTTCCCTTTAGGGTTTAACACAATAATAAAAATATGAATATGACTACGTTTGAGGCTTCCACCTTCGCTGCAGGCCACCACGGAAGTGACCGACACCCACCGAGTACTTTTAGACCATATACTTGAGCGCTGAGGTCACTGGGGGGTAGGGGTTGAGAACAAAGGCACACAAACATTGTCAGCCTGACCTAGCAGAGGGAAGCAACTTTCTGAGCCCTGGCTGCGTGGAGCCAGGGAGTGGGGCCTCTCAGCCTCTGGGTTCTCCCCACATCTACAAGGCTTTGATCTCCACCCATTGCCCAGGGTGCTCTGGCAGCTGCTACAACCACCGTAGAGACACGATCACGTGATCGCACGAGGAGCAGGTCCCCTGGTTGTTTTCCAGGTGAGTTTACCTGCAGGTGGCACTGCAGGTGGTACTCAGGGAGTAGAAAGTCATTTATGCTAATAATAGTAATTAAGCCAACATCTTTTTTCCCAGGCATTGGTATTACAGGTTTGACAAGGATGTGAAAAGTTACAGCCTATAGTTAAATGTAGCCTTGAGGGCCCACAGGAAACATGCTAAGTGAAAGATGTCCCCAGGTTATTCCTTGAGAAAGGCTGGCTTGCTGGGGACCCAAAAACCAGACTCCAGCCTCAGAGTGAAGGTCAGTGCAAATGGGGGCACCTCTTGGGTCTGGAGACCTCCCACCCCTCTTTCCCGAAAGCCTGGGCTCCCTGTACAACTAGAAGAGCAGAAAAGGTGAGCAGAGAGGGAGAGGGAAGAGACCACTGGCGTGGGGGGTGAGGGGCTCAGGGGAAGCAGACACAAGTGAGAGAAAGGGCCAAGGCCTTTGCCCTGTGTCTCCCTCAGCCTGGAAGGCTCTTCCCCAGACAGCCACCTGATCCTCCCCTGCTTCCATTAGGTCTCTGCCCCAAGGTCACCTCCCCAGGAAGGTCTTCCCTCACCAGCTATACAAACCCTCCCCTCCCTCACCTCTTACTGCACTGTGGTTTTCTTCTTGTCACCCCTGACTTCTGTTTATCACCTTAGTATTTCTGTCCTCTCTCCCCTCACTACAATGTAAGCTCCACGCGGGCAGGGATTTTTGAGTGGTTTTGTTCACTGCTGCATCCCAGCCCTGAGAATGGCACCCGACATATAGTAGGTGCTCAGCAAATATTTGTCGAATGAGTAAATAAGCAGACGGGGGTGGTAGGGGGGCTGGGTGGGGCACGTGGACTCCAGGCCTGAGCATCCCAGTGGACAGGCCCACGGAGAAGTGGGGGTCAGCTTGCTGAAGCAGATGGGTCAGGCCTCAGGGGCAGACAGAAATCCTGAAGCGGGAAAGGGCAGGGTCCTCCACGTATTAACAGGACGGTCACTTCTAACCTTTGACCAGCCCCCCCATGCCAAGCAGCAGCCCTGTCATCTGGCTGCCTGAGCCACGGAGTCTGGCACGTGCGAGCCGTGAGCAGCTGGCCCTGTGGACGGGGGGCTACAGCAGTGTTGGGGGGCCCCTGGAAACCACACCACAGCTTGCAGGCCTGGGCCTTCAGTAATGACAGCGGCAGTGTGTTTGGATGGTTTTTAATGAGGAAATATTTGATATCTATAAAGACTCATATAATGAAGAGGCACCCCTGAAACAAAATAATAAAATGAACACCAGGGAACTGACTGGCTATCCCAGAGTCAACCACTATCTTGATATTTGTGTTTATGATATCCTTGCTTTTTAAAACAGGAGTTTTATCACCCACCACACTTGCCTTCTGTCACCCTTTGTAATATGAGTGTAATGCATACCCCGGCACATGCTATAATTTGGTTTCACACTTTCCAAAGATGGCACCGTGTTCTTTAACTTACTCTTTTGCTCACTATGTTCCTAGATTTGTTTTTGTTGCATGTAGCTGCGGTTCCTTCCTTTTCTCCGGTGTGTGCTCCTCTCTGTGTGACTCGACCACACTTGAACCATCCATCCTCCAGGTCTGTATCCCCAGTGCCCGGGGTTATGCCTTTATAAACAAGGCTGCTGCCTGTAAAAGCTGCATCAGGGCCATTGTTTGGAGCAGGGTTTCGGAGGGGGACTTAAGATGGCTCTGTGCCCTTCCCCCTTGAAGATCTCCTGACTTTCTTCCCAAGGGTCACCTGCTGCTGCCTGGAGCCATGGTCCCCACTGCAGGGACAAACCAGCAGGAACCTTGCTGAGCTGCTTCAGTGCAGGCACGGAGCTGGTGTTTTAATTTACCATCTGTTGCCATTTGAGAGGAATAGCCAGGTGTAGGATGCTGGCTGGCCCTGTGAGGACAGTCTGTTCCTAGGGTAGCCTTCAGCTCTGCGAGTCCAGAAACATGTGGGTGCTGCAGGGGGCTTCCCCTACTCCCACTAATGAAGCTCATCAAACACCATTGTTTACATTCCGTGCCACCTCTCATGTATGATGGAAGCCGTTCCCCCAGGACCCCACACCCAGAGACCCGGATCCCAGCGTCAGGACGCGTACAAAGCGGAAGTGGTTGCTAGGAGGTTGTTTGGTGAACATGGACTTGGAACAAGAGAGGGGAAAGTCCCAAGAAGGTCGTCACCTGGAAAAGCTCTGTGGGCTGTCTTGGTCCCGTTCCTGAGACCACCCACATGTCTGATGAGAATACCCACATGTCTGCACCCCACTGCCCAGGATGCAGCTGGACCAGCTCCGTGAATTCTCACTTCTTATCTGCATGCATGCCTGCCTTTCCTGGCAGTCGGACCCCATACCACAGTCAAACTGGACTTTGGTTTAAGCCTGTGTGATAGGAATCCCTTACCTTCTTGAGTGTTTTTTCACACTCAGAGTTCTGGGGACACTTTCCTGTTACCTTATATATCACCTGTCCTACTTTCCTCCAGAGAGGCAAAAAGTGGCTTATGATATAATATCCACTTATATGTTTGAATAAGAACAAAGTAAAAATCATCTGACCGGCTAGGCAGCCACAGAAGCATGCAAACACTTCTGATTGTTTTCTTGCTCTCAAATCAGATGCTGTGCAGGACCTCTCCCTGGGGACTCTTGGGCATTCCGTTCCTTCGGCCGGAGTGGAGGTCACTGCTGGGTGAGAAGAGCAGGAGGCCTGAGTCAAGGCCTGCCTCTGCATCACCAACTGCCTTGTGACCAGACACCCCACAATTTTCTCATTTGTAAAATGAGATCACTGCTGCAGGAGACTGCCGGGTTCCCACCATTGGTTCCGATTAAAGTGAGACTTGGGCAGCTGCTAGAATGTGAGGAAACCCCAGTTATCCCTCATTGGTATGTGGGTTCTCCTACAAGCCACGGTTCCTGGACTGCAGCCCCGTTTTTCATGCTCCGGCCGCTGATTGGGGCGCGGGGGGCGGGGGCCGGTGTGGAGGGACGAATGAGACACTGAAGTTGAAGTGAGGAGGCTGGATCTGATTTTCATCTCTGTCACCTGCTGTGTGACCTTGTGAAAGTCATCTCCCCTGCCTGGGCGTCAGTTAATCCCCACGTTAATTAGTTGCGGGGGAGATGATCTCTAGCATTCCACAGTAAGGTCGGGCTTGAGAAATTCATCCGCTGAGAAGCAAGACAACACTCGCTTAAATATACGGTTAGAATAAGTGGGAAGTAAGGAAGGCACCGGAAGGCACCGGGAAGGTGAAGGCACCAGCTACCCCCCACCCCCACCCCCCCGTAACACATCAGTTAAGGTCCGCGCAGCAAAAACAGTACTGAACTTCGGCTGGATGAAAGGAACACTCAGGTCTGTGTCAGCGAGCAGTTTCCTGCTGAGAAGCCGGCAAGGCCAGCAAACCGGGTTAGGAACTCTGTCTCCTGCAGCCTAGCGGGCGGGGCTCGCACAGCTCTCCCGAGCACTAATGAAAGGGGCAGGCTCCGCGCGGCGGCGGCAGCCAATGAGAGAGCGGGCCAATGAGGTCATGGAGTTCCTCGGCCTTTCATTGGCAGATCCCTAAGGCTTAGGCCGGCCGCGGGGCTGGGTGGTGGGTCGCTGTCGGGGACCAGTAGTCGGAGCTGAGAAGCAGAGTCCCCAAACTTTCTCCGGGCGTTATCTACCCCGAGAAAGCAGCCACGCAGTGAGTCGGGCCGGGTCTCTTGCAGGAAGAGAAGAAAATGCCCAGAAGAAAGGCCTCTTACTCATCCCAGAGGCTGGATTTACTTATTCTGGGGAAACCCTCATTTTCTTTGGTGAAAGTGGAGGGTTGGTTTGTTTAATTCACTAAAACAGCCTCGTTAACCAAACATTTAGCCCGCTGAGCAAAGTCTATTGGCTGATCATCTGTTATTTCCCCCATTCAGGTTGGGAACAGAGACATTTCCGACGGATTTTAAATCAGTGATTCTCAAACCCTGAGGGTGCAGAGGGGTCCCGAAGGCCGGAGTTGCACGCCAGGCTCCAAGCCCTGTTCTCCACGCCTGACTCTGGAACCTGCAGGTGGAAGCAACTGGCAGAGCCAGGGTGTGGACCCCACTATGGGAAACGATGCATTTAAAGCATTATCAGAACTCGTTACAAATGCAAATGTACAGGCTGTGCCAGCCCAGATCTACGGAATGGGAAACTCTGGCAGGGGTCCAGCCACATGTGTTTTAACAAGCTCTCTGGTTGATTCTGATGCACAATCAAGTTTGAGGACTGATTTAAATCAACTTAAGACCTTTGAGACTGCTTCTGGCGTAGATAATTTAGGGGTGTCTGCCCTGTTATTGCCATGAAGTCCTGGGAATTGCCAGGGCTCCCAGCAGCTGCCATGGTTTTGACTATAGGTAATTGGACCAGAGAGATGCTTGTGACCACTCTTTTCCTGGAAACTGAGTGAGATGGTCCTGTTGGTCAGTGAGACCTTAGCAGTGAACTTGGTACTCCAGGGCAGCCCTGTTCTGCCATGTGGTCTGAGGAGCAGAGGAAGCCAGTCTGCAGAAGGAAGAAGAGTGAGGCAGACCCAGAGACCTAGAGATGGGAGACAGAGAGAATCCACTCAAGGATGCCCTTCAGGCCCCAGCCTCCTTCCCAGACTTTCCCAGGTCACGGGCTCTGGCTCTCGGGACTCCGGGCACACTGGTCTTCCAGCAAGCATGCTCAGTCCCACCTGAGGCTTTCACAGGCTGTTCTCTCCGCCTGGAACTCTTGCCCCCTGTCATTCCCTACCCTTAGGAATCCTCAAATGTCATTTCCTCTGAGTGATGCTCTAAAGCAGCCCCGCCTCCAAACACCCTCCAGCACATGAGCCTGCCCTAGTGTCTTCATTGCATGTGTCATCTTCAAGGCTGTCACACGTATTTGCTCACTGGTTCACCAGGAACTCCCTGAGAACAGAGATCCCATGGGTTTGCTCACCACCGGATCTCATGGGCCTTGAACAGGGCCTGACACCTGTAGTAGTAAATCAGGAAACATGAGTTGAAGAAACATCACTCCCCTCACCTTCCTGAGGCCCCACTGCCTTCTGTCCTCAGGTTACAGGAGGCTCCCCTGCCCTGTTCTCTGATAACAAACACCCTTCCTGGCTGACCCATGTGGATTCCTGTTATTTACCAATGTTAACCTAAAAAGGCCAGAGTAAGAGGCAATAAGCGTTTATTTGAGGTTCAAATGAACTGCTATTTGGGAAGCAGTGATTCGGGCAGAACTCCAAATAGTGTTCCAATTGGGGGGGGGGGAAGGCGAGGAGTTTTTACAAGAAAGGGAAAGGAAATCATTACCTGAATAGAAGGAAGCATTTCTATTGGTGTCGATAAGCCAAGAAGGGCACGTCTACAGGTGTAGGCCAGCGAAGTGGTTCTTCAGCTGTACATGGTCCTGCTAATTCTAAAGAAGGTCTGTGATTTTCATGCTGGTAGTCAAGAGTGTCTGCTTTCCTGTTAACTTGGCACAGCTGTTTGGAATTTGGTATTACTCTTGGCCAGTCCAAAGGTTCTTTTGCCCAGTTCAAACCTTCCAAAGGTCTGAGGAGTGAGCTGCCCAGGGCGGCCCCTCGGGGATGGCAGCTCCGGCTCCGTCTTTAAGTGGCTGCGGTTTGTATTATTTTCCACCCATCCAAGGACTCCTGAGGGGTTCAGCTTTGCTTTACAAACAAGAAAACTAAGACCAAGTGTCTTGCCCAGGGTCATGTGGCAAAGAGGGACACAGTGGGACAGTGGGGACAAGAGAACTAAGCTTTCAGGCAAGTGCTGCATCCCCAGGGTGACTCGCCCTCATGACCTGGGGTCACAGCCTGGGGCTCTCCCCACAGCAAGGCGGTCAAGTCAGCCGTCCTGCCTCCTGTTGCAAGCTTTGAATAAATGAGTTTTGTTTTCAAAATGCAGCCCAGAATAGTCTGTGGTCAGCAGAAAGAGGCTGACAGCAACGTCTATTCCAGGAAGCTATTTTATTTTTTGATGAACTACCACGGACCGGGCAGTTTGAATGCGTCTGTTTCTGGAGGAGCAGGACAGATATTATTACACTGGTCCTCATCCCACGCAGATTTCTTTTTTAAGATGTAAAAGGACATCTTTTTAAAGATGCCTCACAGGAGGCATCCTCACAGGAGGCAGAATGTCCATTTGCCCAGTTTTGTGGTCACCTGGGTTCTTTTTTATTTAACAGACTTTAATTATTTATTTTTAGAGAGAGTGGGAAGGGAGGAAGAAAGAGAGCGAGAGAAACATCAATGTGCAAGAGAAACACTGATGGGCTGCCTCTGGCGTGCACCCAACTGGGGACCTGGGGGCATGTGCCCGGACCGGGAATCAAACCTGCAACCTCTCAGTCGGCAGGTCGATGCCCAGCCAACTGAGCCGCGGTCGGGGTGCACCTGGATCTTCATCGCCTTTCCTGTATGTGGTGAATCCTCCACCTGATAAGGCAGAATGCTCCTCCCATTGGAGAAACTGAAAATGCCAGGTGCTCATGGTGCCAGACGCCCTGTGGCTACAATGAGGGTGATAATAACCTCAGCCCTGAGGGGCAGAGGCCACTTGGAGCCCAGGGACAGCTGCACCCTGTTTCGGTCAAGGTTGTTCCGGCAGCTGTGGATGAAGTTGGTGCAGGTGCCCATGGATGTCCACGCCCAGCAGTGGCGGCAGTGCTCACTCTCCTTGCCAGAACATCCTCCAGAAAGACTTCCAGCCTCTGTCACTGACTGCCCAGCAGTTGTCTGGCTGTACAGAGCAAGAACAGAGTGGACTTTGGGGAGACCTTTGACAATCCAATGTGGAGTCACTGGCAGCCATGACAGGTCAAGTGCTCTGTCAAGACTGAGGTGATGGGGGTAATAGGAACGCCCTTAGGAGAGGCTGGGGACACCCCAAACCACAAGTCTGGACACTGATATGAATGGGACCCCCACTCCTCATAGGCTATAAGAACTCAGAGCTCCAACCACCCAACACTCGAGCTGGGCTGCACCATGGATCGTGCTTGGAGCCCTGCTGGACCTCCACTCCACTGGACCTGAGCTGCCACCGCAGTGGCCTGGCTGGAGACTGACGCCTGTCTCTCCACCTATGGATGCTGCCAGCAGCCGGGACCTCGTGCCTGTCCCTTGCTCTGCTCGCTTCTATAGTGTCAGCTCCCCTCTGTGTAGCCCCTCGTGGGCATCGTGGACAGACACGACGTATGTGAGTGACTCCTCTCAGGGATGCGCCCTTGCTCACGATGGCTGCAGGTCTGTCGTCTCATCCCTAAGCCCTGGTCCAAACCACCAACTACCACACGTGGGCAGGCCCAGCAGGTGTCTGCCCACACATGGGGATTTAAGGAGCATGGTCTGGAAAGAGCCAAAGCAGGACACATCAACCCCACCACACTCACCATCCTGGACACTCGACCCAGCTCCTGTGCCCCACGCTGCCTTCTGCAGGCCATTGGCTCTGTGTGCCAGCCTCTCCCTGCATCCCCGCCTGTGGGGCTATGGGTTCCTGGGCAACACGGGCCGTGCAGCCCCAGGGTGCACAGCTGCCAGGGCTCCCCCGCCTGCCCACCCATTCAGTGGGGCGCCTTGGGAGGGCCCCACAGGAAAGCGGAGGGCCGTCCCCGTGGACCCCTCCCTCCCTCCACACCAGGCTCATCTCCTCCAGTGGAGGAAGGAGCAGGTGGGATTCGCAGCTCTGTCCTTTGCCATTTTGTCTTGCACTTTGTGCTTTTCCTGTACCAGGCACCCACCATCCCTCTCCTGTTCCAGGCATTTGGGTATTTGCTTCTGAGTAGACCGAGTCTCAGAAAGGCCAGGCCTGCCTCATCTGGGTTCGTGCCATCATTTTTGAATTAAGAATCATACACTGAATTGAATAGTCATGCGAGAAGTCACCTACAGCATCTGTGTAGTGTGTTAGAATGTGTAATTTTTAAAACAAGTTTGGGATGTTATAAATCCCATAGTGTAGAATCTCAGAGTATACAACTCAGTAGCTGTTAATATAGTCACAGAGTTGTGCAACCAACACCACAATTGGCTTGAGGACTTTCTGTCACTCCCAAAGAAACCTCTGACCCATCAGCAGTCACTCCTAGCTGCGCCCCTCCAGCCCCTGGCAAACCCTAACTGATTGTCTGTCCCTGCGGATCCGCCTCTCCCTGCCATTTCCTATAAAGGGAATCACACAAGGCGGGCTCTTTATAACTGGCTCCTTTGACTTAGCAGGATGTTTTCAAAGTTCCTCCACACGCTAGCACGCATCTGCACTTCACGCAGTTTCACGGCTGGGCGCTGGGCCACCCCCAGTGGAGCCTTCTTGGAGAGAATGCATGGCCCTTGTTACAGTGGCTCCCGCACCGCATCTAGGGAAGGAAGTGCACTCCTGACGGGGGGGGGGGGGGGGGGGGACACGCCTGTGGCCTTTGACCCAGGTGACTAGTGGGTCTTCCAGTCCTGGAGGGAGAGACATGGGGCTCCAGCGTCGGGAGGCTGAGCGCGTCGACACGGCTCTGCTCCGATCTGTATTTCTTCCTTCCTGGAACATGGAGGTTAGCATTTGGCATCTGCTGAGCCTCTTTCCAAACTTTATCTCAGAATAAAACCCTCATTGTCGGATGCAGTGTCTTGGCAGTAAATGGCAGAATTATTCCATTACTCTGCAATGCCAGAGGGAAGGGCCCTCGACCCAGAGGGGGCAAAGGTCACGGTGAGCGAAAAGGAGCTTCCAGGGTGAAGAGGCCTCGAAGCACAGAGCTGGTTTGGCATGCAGGTGTGGGCAAAAGGAGGGTTACTGTTGTAACACAAAGACGTAATCACACAAGAACAAACTGTTTCGTGTGCTCACAACGGTAACCCTAATTTGCCCACCCCTGTATTTAATCCTTGCCACTTTACCTTGAGTGCAAAATGTTTTAACAGCCAGAACATACTTCACAAAGATCTGCATTTCCATTTTTATTTGATTTAATTGAATTCAGTTCCCTGCGAAGTTATTAAGCAGCTCCTAAGTGTTCAGGATGGTGCTGAGTCCCCTCTCTGGCAGGCCCCTCCTAAGGAAACCAAAGAGGAGGAAAATGTCCCTGTCCTCCTGGGTTTGGGATCTGCTGGCGAGACAGATGGATTGTGGAAACGGCCAGACGCAAAAACAAGGCGGAGCGGATGACCTGGGGGTGCGGCTCCTGACAGGTCTCTGCCCGGCACCCATCTTCTGTGATGCACCCACTTGCCTTCTGAGGAATGACCTCAGACTAGCACGTTCTGTGCTTGTCAGGGAGATGCCTGGCCCTCCTCCAGTCAGAGCAGGCACACGTGACACACCAGGCAGCCAGGAGCATCCTAACAGGAGCAGAGTCTTGCTTGGGGGCACACAGGATAAAGGAAAAAAGAAACTCATACGCTCACTCAGCCTTACGTGCCCCTGCAGACTCCCTTCAGCACCAAGGTGCAGGTGAACCAACATGCCTCCACCTCTCACTCCCCAGACCCTGAGGGAGGGCCAGCCCAGCTTCCTGCCCTTGCCAGGCCCGGGTCTTCAGCCCTTTGGTTATCCTGTTTCCTGTGACCCATTCCCCTTTTTGCTTAAGTTATTCAGAGGTACTTTTTGTTGCTTTCCAACATAGAACCCGAGTGGGACATCATTATTTTTAAGTCCACCGGAGCAGGAAAGGATCCGAGAACGTGGCCAGCATGCAGCACTGGGAGAACCATCCCGAGCGGGACCCAGGCAGAGAGACGAGAACAGGACTGCCCTGACTACGGACAACATGGAACCGTCCCGTGTGGTCAGGCGGCCAGAGCTCTCAACCCCTCCTGCCCACTCTTCACCTCACCCCAGCATGGTCCGTATGGGACACCCCACACATGGGGGTCACTGCCCAGAGGGCCTTGTGGGTGGAGCCAGTTCTGTAGGTCCCTTGCTGGGCCAGGCCCATGTGCCCCAGTGGCCTTGTGGCCGGTGCAAGAGAGCACCACGGGCCCTCAAACTGAACCTTGTGCCATCCACTCCCTTGCCCTGGGGATCATCTGGGTTAAACTTAACCCTTGAGTGGCCTCCTTTCCCCATTCAGCGTGCTCTGGGCAGACTGTCTCCCTTCCCAGTCATTCAGAGACTGTTTTAAGACTAGTTAGGAAAAGCAACTGAAACACTGACCTGTGGCTGGCAGCCCTCTCTCTCGTGGAATCTCTGTTCCTCTCCTCCAGGCTGTGTGATCAAGCACTGGCTGCTCTCTGCTGGTGGGACTAGGCCTCGTCGTCCTTTTAAAAATCATTATGACATACTTCCAATGTGCAAAAAGGTGTAAGGAATACCACGCTGACCGCCTGTGTGCTACCACGAAGCCTGAGAAAGAAGACATCAGAAACGCAATCAGGTTGCCTGGCTAAATGCCTGCGCGCAGAGCCCGGCTCTAACCCCACGCTGTGCAACTTGCTCGTGCACTCTGGGTGAACAGCAACTCAAGGCGGGCTGTTATTAAACAGAGCTTCTGGGTCTGATTGGATCGAGAAAATTGCTAACATTATTATCCCTACACCTGTATCATCCTGCATCCAAAATGGGCCAACACAGGCAGGCCCAGGTGTTGAGTTAAAATTTTGACTTCAGCCTACTGTGCCACGTCTCATCCTAACAACCACACAGCCAAGGTGGGGGGTACTGGTCAAGCCCGAATGCCCCGGACCTTGCCCTCTGCCCAGGCCTCCCAGCTCCTTCAGGTCATGCTGGCTCTCCCCACTCTGGGCTCCCCTGTCAAGCTGCACAGTGTATTTACTGGCCTTATACGCCCCCTCATGGGTTGTCATCCGTTAATGTCTATTATAATGTTTGAGCACTCTGAAAGTACCAGACACTTTACAGCATAGAGAATACCCCAGAGAATATTCTAGTCTTCTGCAGCCTGACAACCTGTTCCTGACAAAGAGTGGCTGAAAGATAACAATAACATAATCCCTATTTTGCAGGCGAGAAAACTGAGGCCCTGAGAAGTCGGACTCTCCAAAGGTGGGAACCCAGGCAGTACTGAGGGGTGGTATTGAACTTGCTGAAAAGATGGAATTTGGAGGCAGAGTCTTCCCCAGACCTTCCTCCAAAGGCTGATGGTAACGTTTGGCCAGGCTGGTCCATCCACTGTTCTGGTTGTTTTCTAGCTACTTGTGGGTGTGCTGCATTGTTGAGTGAAGGGACCCAGGGTGGCCTTAATCAGGGGGAACCCAAGGCGTTTCCTGAGTTCCACATCCAGGCCAGCCGCAGCCCTGAGCTAGCACAAGGCACAATTTGGAAAGTACTGACTTGGGATTTTGCTCAGCTGTGTTATCTGTGACATGAAGGTCTGAGAGAATAAACCTACTAATACTTACTAGAAACACCGATGGATGTGTGCCATACCCTATTATCTTATTGACGTGTATTATGACTCTTGACCCCGTCTCAGCATCCCGTGCAGCCAAACGTTCTGCAAAGTCAACAGGCGGATGGGGCAGCGGCCAGCCGGAGCCACCTGTCTGAGACATCGGGAGGTCCAAGGCTGTCCCCGCCACCTCACACCTCTATGTGGCAGCTTAGTCCCTGGCCTTCGGTAGCGCCTGGTTTTACACTGGGGATTATTTCTTCTTTGTCTCATAAATAGCCAAACACCTGCCTGGTTAGCCGTTAATCCACGGGGCCTGGCTCTGGGATTTCAGAATTGCGTCCACCTCCGTCCGAGCTGACAGCAGACACTGCACAGCCGAACTAAGTTAAAGAAACAAAACTCGAAGCCAAGCCCAGGGGTGAGCCTGCGCCTGGATGTGAGGGCTGATCCAAGAATGGAATAGGCTGAGGGTGGTCCTCAAAGCAGTCCTGCTCCATGTCGTCCCCCCGCAGCCACGGGTCCTCATGCAGGGGAAGACGCCATCATTCTCTGGTGATTCTTTGTGGTGAAAGTAAGCATCTTCCATTTGGTTAGGAGGTTTTAGGGCCCAGGGAGAGGGAGGGGAAGGGGACAGGGACTGAGAACAGGGCTCCAGAAGTGGGCGGGTGGGCTATTGTTTCTAAGAAATAAGAAAGGACGAAGATTGCAAGAAGAGCTATGCCCCCAAATCGTGAGCAACTGACAAACAGGCTTCCTCCTCAGCAAATAAAAGTCCACTGCTCTTTTTTACGCATCTGGTTTGAAGTGAAGCAGTTGAGATGTCCTGCCGTTGCAAACTTGATGCAAATTATAAACAAATAGCGTGCTGGGTGCAGCCCAGATGCGGGGAGTCCAAAGTCAACCATAAACAAATGAAGCTGCACTCTTGGGCCATGTAACCACCTAAGCTTCTAAGTCAAGGACACATTTGTTCCATTCCCCAATTTTTGTTTCAGCTAGTTCAGTTCAAGATCGCACTGTCTTGAGAAAAGCTCTCGGGTGTCTGTCCCAAGCGAGGCCACTCCCGGAAGAAGGAGAGAAAGGGAGAGATTTGCACTGGGACACGGCACTGTTGTGGCCATTTTTTTTTTTTTTTGGAGGGGGGGCTTCTAGATCAGAGGCTGGTGCTTCTGCACCAACTCCCATCTTGGCTTGTTCACTGACCCAGCCAAGGAGAAGCACACGCAGGAGACACTGCAGGGCAAGCTCCCTGTACCCCGAGACTATCTGGGGAGTATGTCCCCAAAGGCTCCCTCCCCAGCATGCCGGGGGGGCCAGCTCCACCCATGCTGTTGGTGGACCTCAGCCTGGTCTTCTTCCAGAGCGCAGGTCATGGTAACTGCCACATACTGGACACCTACTGTGCACCATGCTTGGCGGTTCCCGCTGCTTTTGAACATCTGGAGTGCGCGTGACTACCCTTGGAGGAGACTGTATTACACTCGTGTTGGAGATGAAACTAAGGCTTAGGTGTGTGACTCGCCCAACACCACACGGTTAGCAGAATGGGGGAGTAAGAATTTGCACCTGCAGAGATTTTCAAATTTGCCCACAAATGCTTTGGTATGCTTCTCTTAAAAAGGTGGGACCTAATTCTGTCCCCCTGAAGTGTGGCTGCTCTTGGTTGCTGGCTTTGAGAGAATGTAAGCCCTGTGACATCTGAGATTAGGACAGGAAAGGAACTGTGGCTTCCTCTTTCCCTTCTCTTAGGTCATCAGTGTAGCAGAGACCAGTTGTCGTATTGTAAAGACACTCAGGTGGCCCCTCAGGTGGCCCCTCAGAGAGGCCAGGCAGCATACTCCACACCTCGTGAGCCACCCGGGGAGCAGACCTGCCGGTGCTGGTCAGGCCTTCAGAGAGGGCCGCCCTGGGCCAGCATCCGCACCTTCACCGCAGCCCACAGGAGACTCCTCTGAGTGGGAACCCACCCAGCTAAGCTGCTCCCAAGTTCTTGACCCCTAGGCACTGTGAAACAATAAATGGCTATTGCTTTAAACCATTAGCTTTTGGGATTACCACATTTTGCATGGTATAATGTGCACATTTTGCCGAAATTTTTGAGGGAAGAATAAGGATGTGCATTACACATGGGCACCATGATAGCACACCACGGTTACAATCGTGAGTATAACAGTCCCATGTATAACACACACGGAAACGTGGGTGCACGCGATACACAGCAAAATGCGGCATTGGTTCCACAACATTAGGTAACTAATGCAGGCCTGTGCCCATCCCAACAACTGCTGCTACCTCCAAAATAAGGAAATTTGGTTACTACTTCTTTTGGAAGACTGAGAGAGGCTGGCCTTGGATGGAAGGCAGGTGAGTTCCAAAGGATTAAGGTGGGGGATGATTGCTAAGGTCCTCGGGGGTTGAGTCATTTCTAAGGGAGGTGTAAGTCTCAGAAGACTGGGTGGCTGGCCAAGAGCTGAGGCAGGAAAGACCCAGGTACCCCTCCTTCTGACCTGCTCAGGGGCTGGTTTCTTCTGGAGCCGTCAGGTCACTGGGCAGGAAAAAGCATGATGGACGGGCAGTTAGAATACAAGGCCTTCAGAGAAGTCGGTACAGAGGTAGCTTCTTCTCCTTTCAAGCCTTGGCAGAGAGTAGGCATAAGCAGATGAGAGATCAATAGAAAACTGCATTCAGTTAAAACTGCATTTTAGCTGGAGCAAGTTGATTCGAGCCATTCTTCTAAGCCATAAAATTACCAATACATACTGTTGTGTTTTTTTAATAATCTTAATTCCAAAAACATACTGTAAACCCTTCCCTCCAATAACGCTCCCCTCCCACCCCCACAAATCCAAATCAGATATCAAGTATTTGAATATTGACAGGTTTATTCTTTTCGTAAAGCTTCAACAGATACATCTTTACACACGAAGTTGGTCAACAGTAAGCCCTTACTTCTTTATTAAAAATAAAACTCAGACCTACAACTTTCTGGCCAAATTCCCGAAGCAAGAAAACATCATGTCTCTACAATATACCCTCGCTTTGGTACATGCGTGTTTTCCAGCCGCTGCACCTCACTCAGACCTGCCTGGGCAAAGGGAAGACCAACTTTAAGACCATGAAGGGAAAAAAAAATACATGCTTCTTATAAGTGTTAAAGACAGGTAGCTATGGAATTCTAAAAACTCTCAATAAGTAGTTAATAGTACAAAAATTCTTAACTCCATCTAGTTTACCTTTAATCAATAGCAGTACCAATGATCACTCTAATAAAGCATTCACAGGACATTCAAACATCTGTGCATAGTTACAGCAACAAAAGAAACATGTAATGTTTAGCTCTTCTAAATAATCCCAGAGGAGGGAAAATTCAGTATAAATTAATACTTGAAGATTCTAGCCCAGCTAGAATGAATCCATTTAAAAAGTCTTTCTAAAGTAGTACCAGTACGTGTTCCAGGAAAGCAGGTACAGAGAAGCTACTACTTACAGTTCCGTAGGATATCCAGAAAAAGGAGTCAGTCCCTTCGGGGAGAATTAATGCTAGACTGGTACTCATAAAGGAAGGTGGCATTAAAGGAAGATATCAAGTTGGTCCTTGATGTGAGAATAATGTTATTTCTTGCCTCTTAGGGATGTCTTATATTCTTCCAGAGAGGCTCAGAAGAAAAGCCACGCAAATAAAATTCGGATCACAGGCCAGGTTAAGCGACTGTCTCAAAGCTTTGCCCCAAAAGGGCTTCCTCAAAGAGGTTAAAAATCTGTTCTAATTGCCATCCAAATTGCAATTTCCAACCAAAATAAGAAGAAATCATCTCCTCCCAAAGCAAGCCTGGGCACAGACTTCAGTAAAGAGTACCTTTTGCTTCTTTCTTTTTTTTTTTCTTTTAGTTTAATTTTTCATATTGAAAAATTTGGGATAAGTTGAATGGATGAGACAAAGAGATAGATATGCAAGTGAAAAAAAGAAAAACATCATCAAGCCAGGCAGAATATGGCAAAAACCAGCGAAAGGGAAAAACGCAAGCCAGTTTCTGCACACAGAGGTTTCCTCCGTTGATGACGAATGCGGACTCGGTCCCAGCCGTCTGCGGATGCAGTCTGGGGTCTGGCATCATAGACGCTCCTCTCCCACTTAGGGAATGACGAATTAGCAACAGCTTATCAGGCAACGAACAGAGCCAGCCATAAAATGGTCGCAAAGACACCCCCAGAACCAGCCCTTCTGAAACTGGAAACAAAGTTCCGGCCAGAGATGAACACGGACCCATGGGTGCGAAGAGCGAGGTTTTGAAAGGGGCACTGAGTACAGCTCTCGCATTTTAGAAACACGGCCCCTCCGGCTGCTGATTCTCCTGCCCGAAAGGCCGCCCTGGACGGCTGACAGCCGAGGGGACCGGGCGGCGAGTGGCTGTCGGGAACGGACACGGTCGGTTCGGTGGCTGCACACAGGTCACAGCTGCTGCAGGGCTCCGAGTCCAAGGCTGCTTCATGCTGCCGTGGCAACCTGGACTCGAGCAAGGTCAGGTACGGCTTCTCCTAGAAAGGTGGGAGAAGGCAGAGGGAATACCGTGGGGGTGGGGAGAGGGAGGATCCCGAACGCGATGGGCTGAAGGAAACGCTCACATTGTTTCACAGCCTCTCGCCTGGCGCTGCGGAAGAACGCCTCCACCCTGAAGAAGGCTCCCAAGGAGGGCGCTCAGGCTGTTCTCTACCTGGGGGTCCCCTCCGCCTCCCCCTCCCTGAGCGCCTGACATGGCTCGTCAGGCTTGGACTGGAAGGGCTGGCTTCTGGTCCTGAAGACCCTCTGCACAGCAGACAGTCCTCAGCGCAGTTGCTCTCGCGCGGGAAGAACAGAAGCCTGTGGTTTCAGCCCTTTTTAAAAACAGACGTCCCTTCCCTCCTTGCTGCCATAAATACTAAGTGGAAGAAGATGCAAACTACAGGGGGAGAAAATGTTTTCAAATCATTAAGAAAATAGAGAAAATAACTCGACTAATGGGGGAAACCATGCTAAAAACGAACCCAGGAAATATTACGACTCTGTCCTTTAAATAAGAATGGTGCTCCACACGAAGGTTAAAAGGCTTGCACCTTCTAACAAAGCACGTGACCGGTGCCAAGGTTTAAGGAGTTCTTAAACAAAGGTACACATCAAAGCAGCGGGGAGGCAGCACAGCCCCTGGTCCAAGGTGCTCAGGAAGAGGCCACACAAGCACCTGTCAGGGACGTCAGCAGGAGGGAAGTGGCTTCCGGACGAAACTGCACTGGAAGATTTCTAAGCCTCCCAAACCCTAAGATGCCAGGACGGGCCAAGAACACTGCTATGACGGCTTTGATCGGATCCCTCTGTCGCCCTCTGCTACAGGCGACGTCAGCTCAAACGACAAGGCGTTCTGCAGATTCGGTGACACACATACACCACACAGTTTTACTACTTGTGACTATAAATAACAAAGACACTTTTAAGAGTCAGTTGCTATATAACCAGGTTCTCATTGTTGAGTAACAGTTACACCTATATTCTGCCCATCTTTGGGATCAATGCATCTTATAAATTTTTTTTTCTTCTTCTTCAATCGATCTGTCGGTATGCTGGTGAGGTGGGGAAAGACAGGTATGCCTATTTCCATGTTTACAGATGAGTAAAAGGACAGGTGTGTTTGTTCCCATTTACAGAGAGGCTGAACAACCTGCCCAGGGTCAGCAAGTCTGTGACTGGTCTAGAAATACGGCACCAAAACACCTTTCCACCTCCTTTCTGTTAAATCATCAGTAATATTCACAGTGCCATACAGAACACATTTCATTCTTCAATAAAAGCCAAGGGTTCAGAGCAGAGAGAAGGAATAAAGTGAACTTTTTTTTGGGGGGGGGTAATCATGTTTTCTTTTAAAGAACAAAGGTAATTTTCTTACAACCCTGATACTGATAAAATCTGAATGCTGAGGCACAAAGCTGGGGTCCTGGCTGAGCCAGACGTGATCAACAGACGGGCCGTGCATTTCATGACTCCCGGCTCCCAGAGACCTCAGCGCTCACAGGGGCCTCACCACACGTAGTCAGCGCTGCACCCCCCCCACACACACACACAGTGTTCCCCTCCATCTCGGCACCCTTTTGGACAGAAAAAAAGCTGATTTAATAGTACGTTGGTCCATCTAAAGAAATAAATAGTATTATTCAGTAATGGTACCAGGATATAGAAATGCAGCATGATGCCCAAGCAATTCATCTAGAAAAAAAGAGTGGAAATTTCATCTACAATCGTTCCTCAAAACTATGGATCATAAGCAAACCATTCATTTCCAATGTCGAAACACCTTCCAAGGAGCAAATATTTATGTATTAGTCCAATCAAGTGAAACCCACCCGACAGAAGATCTATTTTGAAACCACTTCTGGGGTGGAGTGTTAAATTTGGAGAAAAACTAAGTAATTGCTGTCAGCACAGTGTACCTGCTGTCAGCACGGGGCGGGGGGTTGGGGGGGAAGCGGATGTACAATGGGGAAGGGCTGATTCAGGGTCTGCCCTGAGAGGCATGTGTGGCCCTTATTCTCTCCATATTAAAAATATTTATATTTAACTAAAAATAAATTCCAGTGAGCCTCTCATCCGAGAGGAACATTATTAAGTGTGTGAAGCAGTCACAGTGAAAAGAAGCCCAGAAGAGTGGCAAACAATGCTAAATAATTTCGCCATCATTCTACCTGCAAGATGAACTCACTACAGCCCCGGCCAGATGGCCCACAGGCCGGAGTGTCGTCCGCTGCACAGGAAGCTCAGGGGGGTGATCCCAGGTCAGGGTGCATGGGAGGCCACCAATCGAGCCTTCTCTCTCACACGGATGTTTCCCTTTCTCCCTCTCTCTCTAAAATCAATAAACATATCCTTGGTGAGGATTAAAAGAAAAAAGAAAGATGAGTTTACTCTGAAGAATTCAGTATGATGTTTTGCTTAATTTGCCTATCTCCCAACATAGCCTTTGAAAAATTCCTCTGAATGCCACAACCATATAAGGGACATACATGGATCGTTCCATGTTATTTTTTATTGCAGAGCATTCTTAGGTTATCTGAGCTGTCCCTCAAAATGCCCAAATTGACCAAACAATTTGAAGCCCCCAAACCCAGCAGAAAGAGTTGATCAAACTAAAACTTCCCTATAAGACACCAACAACAAGGCAGCTAAAAAAAAAAGCATCACATTTATGTCTAGATGAAACCAATCAAGTAAATAAATTGCACTCTTTACTTAATCTTTAAAAAAAAGTAACTACTAGCTATGGATATTTTAAATATCCAAATTTTAGCACTCTGAAGCTTTTGTATTAAATTAAAATCCTAACTAACTTTAAAGCTACATTAAAATAATCCTGGAACTCTGGAACGTTATCGCCTGTTACAATGATATTAGTTCTTTAGGAAGCCAATCTGGCGTTACTAGTTTGAACCATCTGTATCCATCTTTCATGAAAAAAGAAATGAGCAGATATCTCAAGCCTCTTGGTCATTAATCATTCATGCCTGAGAGGACCTCAGCACAGGCGGGTCACAGCAGGACAGGCACGCAATTTAAGGAATGGGTCCTATTCATCAGGTCCCGTGTGTATACACATCTGTAGGCATGCACAAAGGGATATTTCACAACTGTGAACTATTAAATAGCTAGTAACAATTAAGTTAATTGTTAAGTAACTAGAAAACAGGATAGTACATGTTCCTCCAAACTAAGGTATATACTAAGGTAGACTATTAACTTAATTTCAAGCAATTGTAATGCAAGAATGACGATTTGACATTGTAAATTTATAATTTAATAATTCCCAAATATGTTAGCAGATTTTAAATGAAACCCTTTACTATAATCTGGTGACATTTGTAAAATTTAACATGAAACCAGTGCAAAAACTAATTTTTTAAAGCCTATATAATGAAGACTATAAAGTATAATAGTTACAAGTAGTTATCTTTTTAGGTTTTATCATACATAGGCCCAAATACGTCAGCTTCAATTCTAATGAAAAATTTTCAAGACTCAAGTCTTCCATTAAATGTATTCATCCTTAGAATTTGTTTTGGAGTTTAGGTGAGTAGAATGTGAATATTCTGATATTAAAGAGCCAACACTCGGCTCAAAAACAGGGGCATGACCGGCTGGTGTGGCCCAGCCCTGGCTGGTGAGGCTCAGTGGACTGAGCGCAGGTCTGCAACCCCAAAGGTCGCTGGCTCACTTCCCAGTCAGGGCACATGCCTGGGTTGTGGGCCGGGTCCCCAGTTGAAGGCTGGGTCCCCAGTTAGGGGCATGTGAGAGGCAACTGGTCAATGTTTCTCTCCCTTTCTCCCTCCCTTCTCCTCTCTCTAAAAATAAAATCATAAAAAAAACAGCAAGGATACAAATAAACCCCCCCCAATACTTTGACTCAAATATCTAAAAGATATATCAGAATCATTCAGTAAAATACTAATTATAAACAAATCTTTATCTTCATCTTGGGTAACACCAGTGTAGCCTGTGATCAGAAGGGACTCTTGCACCGAAATGGAACTTGAAAGCTAAAGAACACATCTCATCTGTTACCAGCCTCGGGGAGCAAACCAGTGCAGGCAGAACTAAGCCCTTAAAGAAAGAAAGCCCACTGGGGTGAGCTCCACGTGCATCCCGAGGACACTGCGAATCCGTGGCCCAGAGAAGTAAATTCCTAGCCGAAGGCAGCAATTCCACTTGGCTGAAGAGAGAGAGGTTGGGGTTTGGGCTGACAAAGCAGCTAGGACTTGAGGGGCACAAATCCCAGAGAGAAGAAAACCTCAGGTAAGTGAGCCGGAAATGCTGCCACGAGACTTCTTTGACATGTCTGCCGGTGCTAAACCACGTGCAGGAGGACAGAGTGCCGACGAGAGCAGCTGCAGCGCTAAGGAGCCAAAGGTCAGAGGTCACAGCCACCGAGGAGAAGTGGCCCTGATAAACACTCTGGGCTTTCAGTTGAGAGCCCAGAGAGGTTGTGTGCCAGGAATAAGGGCAAAAGCTGAAACCAGCCCTAAGTCTGACATCAGCCTTCAGTAGGGTCTCCATGATCCGTCTGTACGCTCCCTGCCTGCAGAAGAAAACATAACTACCTTAGGAGGAAGGGAACGTGCAGAGCCTCTAGGGTCCTTAATACACAAGGTACCATATTCAGCCAAACTCATGAGGCATCCTAAAGAAAGAGAACCCAATGAATGAAAACCAAATACACATATATGGACAAAAGAAAAAACCAACAGGGAGTAATTTAGGTTTTGAATTTAGCAGACAAGAACTTTAAAATTACTTTGACTAACAGGTTCAAGGACATTATAGAGTAAAAGATTGAGAATTTCAGCAGAGACTTAGAATCTATAAGAAAGAGTCAATGAATATTTTAGACTGAAAATATAATATGTAAAATTAAGATTCATTAGACCCAGCAGAACAGAGGATGTAAGAATTAGAAGACAGGCTAGTGAAAAATCACACAAAAGAAATGAATATGGAAAACAGAAAGACTGTAAAATACGTACGGAACATGGTGAAAGGTTTTGAAGAATCCTAGAAAAGAGAAGAAAGAAAATGGGTTGGAAAAAAAATTTGAATAATGACTGGTTAAGAATTTCCAAAATTAAGAAATAACCTCAACCAACTCCAATAGCTTCAACAAACTTACAATCTTCAGGAAAGATAAACAAACATACATCATAGTCAAGTTGTTACAAACCAGACAAAGATAAAAATCTTAACAGTGACAGAGGAAAAAAGACGTTGCATGTGAAGGAGCAACAGTAAGACGGATCGATGGCTGACTTTTCCATGGAAATGAGTAAGTGGAGGAATATTTTGAAAGTGCTAAACCTAGAATTTCATACTCAGCAAAAACATCCTTCAGCAATAAAGGCAACATTGAACGGTACACTTTCAGTGAATGGTGTATGTGAATTTTACCTCAATATAGATGTTACAAAAGGAAATAAAAGCAAAAAGCTTTAAAAAGCAAGAGCTAAGAAAATTTTGATGGCAGGCCTGGCCGTAAAATAAATATTAAAGAGGGTTCCCCAGGCAGAAGGAAGCTGATCCCAGAGAGAAGAAGGAAAGGCAGGTGGGACTGAAAAACACCAGAAAGAGTAAACAAAACTGAATACTGATTCTTTAAAACAGACAGCAGGAGTAGTAATAATAATAAATAAGGTGCTGTGGAGGTTACAGTATGTGTATCAGACGTGGCGCAACAAAACATGGCAACAAGAACACAAAAGGCAGGAGGGAGCAAACAGATTTAAACTGACAAAGTTCTCGCATTGTCGGCAAGTGGCAATGTAGCAATTTAAGGTAGACTGTGGTAAATCAAAGATGCATATTGCAATTTCTAAGGTTACTGCTAAATGAATTTAAAAATCTCCAACACACTAACACGGTAGGAAAAAACAGCTAATAGAGAATACTTGGCTTCCTCAAAAGAAGGCAGGACAAGGAGAAACAGAGGAACAGAGGAAATGGGACAAACTGGAAACAAAGTGTGAGATAATAGATGTAAAACCAGTAATCAGCCCGGTGTGTCTCATCGGTAGGGTATTGTTCTGCAAATTGAAAAGTCACTGGTTCGATTCCCACTCAGGGCACATGCCTAGATTGTGGGTTCAGTCCACGGTCGGGGAGCATACAAGAGGCAACTGATCAATGTTTCACTCTCGCATAGATGTTCCTCTCCCTCTCTTCCTTCTTCCTTCCCCTCTCTCAAAAATAAATAAATAAAATCAGTAATCAATAATTACATTAATTGTAAATGAACTAGATACTCCAATTAAAAGACAATTCAAATATTTTAGGTCAAATATTAGCACTCTGAATTCCACCAATATATGAAAGAGTAATGCATCACAACCAAATAGGGTTTGTCCCAGGAATGCAACATTTGAAAATCAATTAGTGTAATTTATCACTAGAAGAGAATAAAGGAGAAAACTACATGATCATCTCAATAGAGGTAGAAAAGCATTTAATAAAAATACTCAAAAAGCAGGAGTATACAATCACTTAATTTGGTAAAAGGCATCTATTAAAAATTTATAGCAAATATCACACTGAATGGTGAAATGGCGAATTCTTACTGAGTTCAGGGACAAGTCAAAGGGGTCCACTGTCACCAATTCTAGTCGACATTTGCTCGTCGATGGTGCTAGAAGTTACCAGCAGCTCGATTGGGCAAGAAAGAAAAAAATGAAAAGGGAGAAATAAACTATCATTATTTACAGAAGATGTGGTTGTGTACCTGAATAAATGCAAAAGAACCTACGGAATTATCCTCATTAAAGTTAATTTAGAAAGTTGCTCCATGGAAAGGCAAAAACATCAATTATATTTCTATATACTGACAAAAAAAGAATTAGATAATACAATACAAGTATCAAACACCTAGAAATAAATGTAATTTCTACATGTAAATCTTAAAACATTGCTGAGACAAATAAGACTAAGTAAACAGAGGGATATGCCATGTCAATAGACTGAAAAATTCAAAATAATAGATATAAATTCTCCTGAGATATATCTATATATTCAGTGCAATACCAATGAAACCTTGATAGGCCCCTCCCAGGGATAAAGGCAGGCTGTCTCTCAAACGTGTACGGAGACGCCGCGCAGAAGGGAAGCTCAGCCAATGCTACACGGGAGATAAAGGGGCCTCACATCACCAGATGTGAAGATTTCACCGAAGAGAAGAAACTTATAACGTACCAGACAAAAAAAAAAAGGACCCTTGCATATCAAAAAACAGACAACCCAATAAAAAACAGACAACTCAATAAATAGGAAAAAGTGACTTAAACTGGTACTTACCAAATGAGAATATTCAAACAGCTAATAAAGATATAAAAAGGTGTTCTGCACGCCATCACTTCTCAGAGAAACGCAAATGAAAAGCACAATAAAATACACACTTGCCAGAATGGCTAAAACCACAATGAAATATACACTTCCCAGAACGTTTAAAACTTATAAGGCTGATGGTACCAAGTATTAATGAGGCTGTAGAGCAACCAAAATCTCGCAATTGTTGGTGGGAGCGTAAACTGGTATAAACACTATCAAAAACTATGCGGCAGTATCTTCTACAGCTAAATACACACCCATGACGGTAGCTTCACTGTTATGTGCACACCCAAGAGACATGAGTGTGCACGCCTACTGAAAGGTGTACGGGGGCGGGGCAAGAGTAGATTCACAGTTGTGAGTATGCGAAACACAGTTTATTCTTGTATTAGTATTAATTAACTGTATTATTTTCCATACGAATGACTGTAAACCTACTTACGCCCCACCCTGTACATATGAACACTTATGGCAGCTTTAGACATAAAAACTCAGACTTACGAATGTCTCAAATGTTCATCAACAATAGAATGGATAAGAATGGATCTGACAGAATCCTACCCACTTAGGAGAAAGAGCAAACTATTGTTACATCTACACGCAACGATGTAGATGATGAATTTTACAGACATGATGGTGATCAAATAAAACCGGACTCGGAGGTGACAGACTGTGGAACTCCATTTGCAGGGAGGTTAAGCACAGGCAGAACCAACCTACGGTGCAGAAGCCAGAACGGTGACATCTGAGGACGCACTGGGGGCCTCATCTTCATCTAGAGCAGGGGCAGCAAACTCGTTTTCACTGGGGGTCACATCAGCTTCGCGGTTGCTTTCAAAGGGCCGAAATAATTTTCGGGCTGTGTAAATGTAACTGCTCCTTAACTGTTAAGGAGTTGAAATTACATTGGGCCCTTTGAAGGCAACCTCGAGGCTGATGTGGCCCCTGGTGAAAATGAGTTTGCCGCCCCTGCTCTAGACGATGGTTGTGTGGGCACACACGTGTAAACATTCACTGGGCTGTCTGCTTTACATGTTACACAGAAGCACCATTAAAAAACACGATCCCTACCAGATAGGGTCTTAGTGTTCCGCTTGGACTGGTCTCTTTGGCCGTAGGACAGGAGTGTTCCGGGCAGAAGACAGTGGAAAAGTTGAGGAGTGAGTGGGTGAGGGCACTGAGAAGAGGTTATCACACGAGTGTCCCAGAACAAAATATCCACCTTACAAAGCCTGTATAGACAGATGTGTTCAAACAGTTTGTGTATCCACACGGTAGACAAAACTTAAAAAACAGGTTTATCTGTATGGCCACCGAAATAGTATTTTTGTTAAGCAGCACTACGTTCCTATCAAATGTCCCGGAGCTGAAAGATTGCTCGCCTTCTCACACAGCATCATTATTTCTTTGTTCCTACGTAATTCTCATCCTCAAATTTTCCCTTCTCTGTCTCCATCAAGTCCTTATTTCTCTGATCTCAATTACAACCTAAAAACATTAGTCAAAAACATGGCTCCATTAAGAAGTGGTGAGCCCTGGCCAGGTAGCTCAGTTGGCTAGAGTGTTGTGCCAATATGCCAAGGTTGTGGGTTTGACCCCCAGTCAAGGCACATACAAGAATCAGGCCACGGGGGAGCCAGCCAGCGGGGGCTGCGGCACACAGGTGCGGGAGCCAGCAGGGTGTCAAGTGCAGCTCAGATGCGTGGAATTTGCATTTTACCCTTTCTCCCATCTGCACCCAGTTGTGTCCAGCATGGGGGGACAGAACCACTCTCCTGGGGATGAGCTTCAGCACCGGACACAATCAGAGACTCCTGGAAGTAAAATCTGGCACTCCCAGGCCTACGCCCTTGGGGCCATTTCCAATCTTATTCCTACATTTCTGACCTTTCCCATTTACAAGGTTGTGTTCCGGCAACAGACCCAGCTGTGGCAGAGTCGGAGGCTCCGCGACAGCTTTGGCACGAAGGCCCCCAGTACTTCTACCGGGGAATCTACCCACCTCTTCCCTCCAAGACGTTGCCAGGGACTCTACTGTTTGGGACTTACGATAGCTGCTGTGGTCTCTCCCCCCGATGGTCCGCACTCCCTGGGACACCACCGCGCTGTGGGGCTCTTGTCTGGCGTTGTGGAGGCTGTGACACTCAGCCCTTTGAAAGAGTGTAAAATGTGCTCCAGGACGGTCCCAAGCAAGCTCGAGTCTGTCCACCTTCAGCATTCTCAAGGAATTCACCTTGCATGGGCTTTGGGGGCGACTGTCACGAGGCTACTCTCATGGTTTCTGGCCCGTTGTTCTCAGGAACAGCCTGGGGAGTGCCTGTATTTCTCCCTCAAGGGCCCTACCCAGGATGGCTTGGCAAAGCAAGGCCTGCCCCACTGGGTTCCTGCCTTGGCCTCTGTGTCAATGGACCGATCACCTGCCTGGTTCTCTATCCTCTGATGGTGCTGGTTGCCAACATGCAGCCCCATACTGGCTGGCGGAGCAGGCCCAGCCTGTGGGCCTCTGCCCGGGACACGTGGGACACTCGGGGCCAAAAGGTGTTCCTGATTTATCATGGAGGCTCCCTCGTCATCCTAAGGTCCAGTGTAACATGGGGCCTCACTACTGCTGTCCATGACTCCCTTCAGAGGAAGGAAGCTCCAAGAAGCGTGGCCGTGGCAACTTTGTTCTTCCAAGTCTTCTTGGGTCCGTTTAAATAGCTGACGACTTTGGCTTCGTTACCAAATGCAGCCATTCTTTAGCATCTTTGAACCGTCAGGGTGCTAGAGAGGTTCCCAACCACCAGCATGTAGGGCATGAACCAAGCCCAGCCCGCTTCCTTGGTCACCCCTGTCCATCCACAGCTTCAGCAGCCTCGCAGCCGGGAGGCCTGTAAATAACTTGTAACCCAGATGAAATGTTACGCCCTAAGGAATCCTTTGACAACAAGGGGAATCGTTAAAAGAAGTTTCCTCTTTGACAATAAGAGGAAACGTGAAAGAGGCACTGTGAGTTTTGGGACCCTTCCAGTTGTCCTCTGCACCGAACCGAGTGGAGGACCGGAAACTCTCATTTCAAAGAAACAAGCGTGACTCTTAGGATGGGGATTATTACATGGGACTGCTCAGATGGCTACATTTTCATGGCATTGTTCACCACGCCCACCGCCACTTCCCTCACTTCTCCCAGCTGGGGGGCCTAGCTTTGGGGTGGCCGTTACAGCTGGAAATCCTGAAGTAGACTTGCTTCGGCTGATTAGGTGCCGCAAGAACTGGCGGGCTGGAGGGGAGAGTGAGTACGGCTGTGGCCCCTGGTGGCTGGAAAGCACAGGCTTGGAGGGAAGAGATGTAGCTGCATGTAAAATAGAAAACATTACTATGGATCGCTTGGGGTTGTCTGACATTTTTGACAGCAAAGCAAGGGCACTGGCTAGAAACCACTTAAGTTTCCCTAAGAAGTCTGGAAGTGAAACGACTGTCTCTCTCCACAGACCTTTGCGTATTTCATTGCTGTAGACATAGTTACTGTGACATAGACGGAAGATCGGAAATCTTAGCCTGTAGTTCAGAGCCATTCAAAATACGGTCCACATTTAACTTGCATTTTATCACACCACTCCCACTTACACAGGTTTCGCATGCCAGCTGAACTGTTTGTTTTTCCCCCTAAAATGCCACACGCTCCTGTGGCCATGTTTCGCCCATACCTAATTCTCTTCGCCTCCAGTGCCTCTTCTCCATATGCCACTCTGCGAAAATCTTTCCAGGACCTCAGGGCCCAGCTTAGATGCCACCTTCACTGTGGATCCTCTCCTGATTTCCCACAACCAAACATGACCACAGTCTCTTGTGATAACGTTTCGCACACGGTGCTGGTTCCATTATGTTGCTGACCTCATGTGGCCTGGGTTCTCGGTGTTCTTCAACACCTCCTACTAGACTGTAAAACTTCGGAAAAGCAGGGATTCTTGTACACATTTTCAAATCTCCTATTGTGCCTAGGTGCTCAATAATGATAGCTGAATTAATTATCAAGCTGTGATATGGTCATTATCTTCAGGGCGCTGTCCCTTGTACATGATGTTAACCACTCACTGTCAGGAAGACACATGCCTTTGGGGCATAATTTTGTTTCATTAGTGGATTTAGTTTTGTGCTAATGATAATGATGCTGCTGCTGATAATAATGCTAATACAATGACTTTCAAATTGGAAAAAAAAAGTCTCAACCAATGAATGCATCAGTAAGTAGAATAAGTCAATGTTTCTCTCTCTCCTCAAAATCAGTCAGTAAAAACTAAAAAGAAGTGGTGAGCGAAGTCTCAGTGTGGCGTGCATTATTGCGCGCGGTTACACAACCGGGTCGCAGGAACAGCGTTCATTTGAACTGGCTCCACAACACTTTTAATGGCCCCCACAGGAGAGAAGAAAACAATGTTTTTCATCCGTTAATCTCCCACGGACGTCCTCACCTTCATGAGAAGCCATGGAGGAACGTAGTCGGTTGCCTAGATCACGCCCCCTGAGTTTTCAGTCCCACACCTGAGGATGCCGACCACTTTAGACAGAATCCACCTGCTATACCTTAAAATGCCAGGCCTCTAACAATTCCCCACGTATGTGCGTATGTGATTTCCTTTTTTTTAATACATGCCAGTAGTTTGTAGGGATATTTTCCAAAATTATACCACTAAAGCATTAACTTTATATGGAATGTAGCACCTTTATATTTCTCTTTATATTCATCAAAAGAATGATAATTATTGTACGTTTAATCTCCCCCTTTACCAGTATTTATAATTTGAGCAAATAGGACAGCACTATAGTATTCCAACTACAGTGTTATAAACAACCAACAGGCCTTTAGTGAGAATGATCGCATGTCCATTTCCAACAAAATAGTGCACATCTGGCATGACCAGGTTCTTCAAAAGTTAAAACTGCAGCTAAGGATGTCAAGTTCCTTAATCGTACTGGATTTTAAAACTAATCAAAACAAAATAAAACGATAACAAAAATAATGATTTTTCAAGTCCATCTATAAGCAGAAGTGCCAGACAATGAATCTATAGTATTCTGTTCATACAGCTTATATTTCCTTTTCTAAGTCACAACACCTTTTCGTTGTCTTCTTCTTTTTAAACACAGGGCTTCAAAACATAAGTGGAAAGATTAAAAAGGGCTCAATAAGGGAAGGAACAAGAATGAAAATGGACTGTTCTTTTAGAGAAGAGACAAACTGTATGAAACTGAACAAATTTAAAGTGGGATGCAATGGAAGAGAACCGCAGGAACAAGGTACTGGTGAGCTCATCCAGTTTCCTGTGCCTGGAGAAAAGTCGTTGGGTTAAATACTGACTCAGCCAATCTGGTGTATGACTCCTTACGATAATCCAAGCAGCACTCTAACTACAGAGATAGTACATGTCCTCCCACCGATCCCCACAGAAACACAGCAGGAAGATGAAGCCTGAGGAGTAACCACCCAGAGTCCTGTCTTTTCAATCCGAGTCTCCCTCTCGATACGAGCGTTTCACCGTATGGCCGTAAGTAACAACTGAACAGAAGTGACTGGCCATCAGCGGTGCCTGTTTCGCACTCGTGTGAAGAAGCCAAGACAGGTACACTCGGGAGTCACTTTTCTTGCCCCTTTCTGGTCCAACAGTTGCAGAATGTGAAATACTGGCACTCACTGAATCCACACATCCATAAACTGAAAGGTGGGCAATGGCCTTGGGGAAGGGAAGCTTCAATGACTTAATCACCTAACTGGGAGCTGGGCACACACAGAAAGGGGTACAGAAAAAAATACCTTGAAAGCCCAAAGGTAGGAAATGCTGAAGATGAGGACTAAAATGAGGTGAACCAATGTCCTAAAGATGGAAATCACTGCCCCTTGAAAATACAGCCCCCCATATAAACAGAATTGAAATAACTACTCTTAAGAAACATATTCCCTCTAAGGAAGATCACAATTTGGAGCGAAGTCACTTAACAGGACAGAATGAAACCTTTCTGTTGCTGTAGCAGCCATATTCTTTGGGCAGATCATACTTAAAATGCTTACTTGATGAATACTTCCTGCTACCTTATGATTACTTTTCTACTCTTTCAGTTTTGTAATCACTCGCATTTAAATTCTGAATTTCATTATAGCCTGCAACACTCATTTTAGGAAAAAATAAAGGCATCAAATGAAGATGGACACTCACGTGGGGGGTATTAATTAAAGGCCAGGTCATATATTGTAAGATGTTTAATTATGTTATAATAATTCATCTATAAGACAATTATTTTGACATAGTGCGAGTTGTATATCAGAATTTAACTTTTCCACTCAGATCTTAAAGAACATTAGAAGTGTGACAACACAAGGCCCCCATGTAATCGAGCAGTCTAATGCATGACAGCGCCAAGAATTCAGAAATTTCCACCATTGTGAGGTACGCTCATCTTAGTAAGTAAGACAGTAACAGGTATTTGAAATGGGGGCAAGGTGAACAAGTAGACAATAAATTGTATACTTTTATACAGTATTTGAGAACATATTTTAAAAAAATGAGATGCAAAAGGAACTCCCTTATTTAAAAGTCACTGCTACCCTAAGAAGCTTCTTTAAAATAAAATAACTTACCTTATATTTAAAATGTAGCCATTTACAAAGTTATTGAAGAAATCAGCAGTATAAAAAAATACCAAAGGGCAGTTTTCAGGGGTAAATGAATCTGCAACTCTAAGACAAGCAAGCATGTTGAAATTAACTCAGGGAATTTGATTTTCCGTTCCAGTGGTTCAGTGATTTATTATTTTACAGAGGTTTGGAAGAATTAATGAATTTCAAAATAGCTAATTTAACTTACTCAGCCATAGAATCTGGTACAGCAATTAGAAGAAACTGGTCTTTCAAAATTTCTTTCCTCCATTACTTCCCTTTTCTTAACCTGGCCTCTCACTTAGCCATATATAGTCACAAAAGATATGATATGAGCCAGGGTTATGATGGTATGAAAACTATGTACAATAAAGTCAATAAGAAGAGAAGGGATGATTTCATTCTCTCTCCAAAGCTGTGATAAAGAGAATTTAATGTATGTATTTGTTGTTCTTGTATCTACTTCTGTTTTACTCCTAATACCAAAAAAGCCCTTCCATTTAACATGGTTGTATGAAGTACTTCTTAGTTTAATCTTGATGTGACTAAATAAAAACTTCTGTGAATTTTAAACTGCATTCCACTGTACACTTATGCCTGCATCCAACTTAACTGCCGCAAACTTGGCGTCGGATGCAGCCGTCCTGGTGTGGACAGTCAGGGTGAGGAGGGCGTGCTGGACGAGAGGCCTCCACTCTGAGTGTGTTTTGAGCTCTTCTCAGAAGCCCATTCATTCTAGATTCTGCAGGGAGGCTCATCAGCTGATGAATTACCCTTCTCTTTCCTTCCTCTTCCCACTCTGCCTGACGTCTTACTCATTTCATTTTCTGTTAACTCCTCCAGTAGAAAAGGTAAGGAAAATAAAGATAAAACCCATTAATTTTCAATATTCACCACGGGTCAATTATATCATCAATCATTATGGTATACTCACCACTTTTCTGGATCATTTTTCATTAGCAATAAAATCCTTTCAATTTATACTTCATAACTAGCATTTTCTACTTGAACGCAGTTTTAAAACAATGACTAAGAGCTAACTTACACATCTCCAGATATACTCAGCAAAACTGCAGACATAAACGGACATTTTCTTAATCGTTATAAACCAGTGCCTGACAGAACCACACGTTGTGAATGGGCTATGGTTTGGCAAATCACGCAAGATTTCCCATCACTACCGGGAAGGGCCGAAAGCTGGGAGTGCAATCCACTGAATGGGAGTCACGCAGCCCTTTGGGCCACTGGAAAATGTACAAAGTTAGTTCCAATAAAAGTGTGGACAAAAAATGTGAACAAGATAGAACAATATTTTGAAAATATTTTAATATTTGCCATTTTTGTTGCCTGTGCTATTAATATATACATGGATTTAGCAATAAATATACTACTATTACATTGAGTGCAATTATTTTTAGTATTCATAACTGGTTGAAATTAATGCTGCAACATCTCAAGAAATGAATAAATAAATACCATGCCCAAATTCCAAACTAATGCTCCAGACATCACCATGAACAGAAATGATAAGATAAACAAGTTGGGCATTATCTCTTTAAGCATGATTCCTGTAAACATAGCAAAGATCACCTTTCTCAGTCCTAACATTTTGTGTGATGGCTTTAAAAGAAGATACAACATACAAATTCTACCACATCTGTTTGCATAGAAAATGAATTGATCATATTTTTAAATGCAGCTATCTTTCAGTGAAATGCCTTCATCACATAGCACTTGTGTTCTGTATGAATTCAGAACTTTTGAGCAATAAAAGTGCCCTGCATAAGTCTATAAAATATGCTTACTGGGTTTAAAATTCAACAGGAAAATTCCCAAACAGGTCATAGTTACGACTCTAAAATATTATGTACAGGATATCCGGCTCCAGGAGGACGTGCCTCGCTGCAGCGCAACACAGTGTACAAAGGTGAAGCACAGTGTTTCCCAGGGTCCCCTCCAGGTTTTCCTCACGGCCGCGCCGAACAGCTGACGATGATGCTGTGCCACATGGACCGTTATTCTACTTGCTGCAAACAAAGTAGAAGGGGGATGCGAGGACAAATTTAAAGTAGATAACAGAAAAAAATGGCAAAAATACAGTACATATGCTTTAAACAGTGCACTTTACAAAATAGGTTGCTTTATTCATATTCTTTTATAAAGTGCAATATAACTTAAAACAGAGACATTGTACCTTAATGTTCTGCAATAACCATTAAAACAAATTGCCAGGAAAGAGCAGTGCAAAATTAAAAACATATGTAGCTTAGCATGCATCTCAGATGGGTCCCAAATATAGAGCCTGGGGCCCTAAGTCCTTATAGCTCTTCTTTCACTTTTTAGAAAAAGATTAATGAGAGCAGGTTATCATCACAGGTAACCATAAAATAGCAATAAGTTAAAATCCTCTCTCATGAAATAAGTGTATGCCACACAGGAAATCCATCACAATCTTTTTGAACACAGACATTTTCCTCTGATAAGTCATTGTTCAAAGGGCGCAAATCTCTTCAAAACCCACATTATCCACAAGGCAAAGCAGAAGGCGCTGTCAACGCGGTGGGAGTGACTCTCATCGGCAGATGTCTGAGAAACCCGTGACTGGCTCTGCGAGCGGTTCGGATCTACCCAGTCCTCGTTAAATGTACAGGGGCCTCTGCTCTTTCCGGAATCGTCCGCTGGCATCACGCTAGGCCGCTCCACAATGGGACATGTGCTTGATTCACAGTAACATTCTCTGTCCAGTGCTTTGGGACAAGGAGAACCAACTGGGTTTTCCTGAAAACATTCTCTAAGAGGCAGATTCCAACGAGGCCGGGGGCCCCATTTGTAAAAGCACAGCCCATCAGCACAGGCACCCGCCGACGGGTGGCGGGGCCGTGGTGTAGCGGCCACGTCCCTGCCACCCCTGCGCTCTCAGTCCGAGCACTGGAAGAGGGTCTCGGGGTTATTGCTGTCGGCAGGGTTGCTGGGCTGCAGCGTCTTTGTGGGGGTGGTCTTCCCGTGAGAATGGGAGGAGGAAGAGTGGGAGCTCTCGCTGGAGCTGCTGCGCGTCTCCGTGCTGGTGCTGGTCTTCTTCATCTTCCTTCTCTTCGCCAGAGGGGCCTTATCCACATTCTGAAGGCAAAACCCCTCCCGCTTGTACTTGTTAAAGGCCTGGGGGAGAAGAGAGGGAACAGTGACGAGGGTGAGAGGGTGAAAGATGTCTTGGCAATTAGGATGCACAGAAGACAACTTTGGGTTGTCAGCCACAGCTCCAAGTGGTTTGGGGAACACAGTCCTAAACACCATTGCACCCACACTTCCCGAGGGGTACAGCAGTTCGCGGGAAGATTTCTGAGGATGCGGCTTAACTGAACCAACTCGGCCGTTTGGGAGTCAGGACTCGAATACATCACTTGAAGTTGGTGCTGCCTCTCAATAAAAAACACTGGCTCCCTGGAATTCCTAAAGACCGTCGGCAGTCCACCCCACCCCCATTACTCGTACTACTTCTGTGTATGAGATTTAAAATTCTGACCACAAAGTCCTAACACAGGGCAGACTCAACGCATTACGGGCCCCTGCTCTCCACTTCCCAATCAATGCAATTGGGTGTATCTGGGCCACTCAGCGTATACAGAGATGATTAGGTCTACAAACCTCAGGCTGGCTTTCAGCTCACAGAAGCCTGCCTTTCCTTTTCTTAGACTCGGGCTTAGGCATCACTGCAGTTGCCCCTGGCAACCTTGAATCATATGTCACAGAGAAGATTTGGATCATCTGCTACAAATTCTTGCAGTTAATCCCTTTACACCTTACCATGTCCTAGTTCATTAACTTTTTAATCAATTTCTGCAGTGAAGAGGCGATGCGCTCCCTCCTTCCTCAAGGTAATCCCTCCAGAGGCAGTTTCATTTCTTCTTCCCTCATCTGCTCCTCAGACAACTGTGTTAACGTATCTGCATCTGCACGCACGGCATGCAGCCACCCGATGCATCTCAGCCTTCCCACCCACAACCAATCAATGCCCGCTGCTAAAAAGCGACTGCCGGTCCCTCACGGTCTCCGGAATGGACAAGGCACAAAAGGGCTGTTGAATGAACAAGCTTCCACATGCTCCTTAGTTCCTAATGTTTACTTACAGTTTTTAAAGAAAATTATTTAGCTTATTTAAGAGAAAAATGTTCTAATATTTTTGTGCACATTGTGTTCATGACCTACAGAAAATCTTCAACTATTCGAGTATCGGACACTTGCCTTATCTCACAAACTCGTTCTGAATGTCAAGTACGAATATTGTGGGTCAGCAGTGACTCTGGCCCCCCATGCACCTTCTATTTATAAATGTGATTATATCCTGGCTGGTGTAGTTTGGTGGAGTGAGCGTGGGCCTGCGAACCAAAGTATCACTGGTTCAATTCCCAGTCAGGGCACATGCCTGGGTTGCAGGCCAGGTCCCCAGCAGTGGGGCCCAGGAGGCAACCACACATTGATGTTTCATTCCCTCTCTTTCTCTTTCCCTTCCCCTCTCTCTAAAAGTAAATAAATAAAATATTTAAAGAATGTGATTATATCATGGTGGGATTTATAAAAACACACCTAAAATGACAAGAACACATTATTTTAAATGTATTACTAAGAGCACGTCTCTGAGGTTACGGAGCCTCTGGCTGTCTGTCCTCTTCAAACCCCCTGCACGTGTGCAGCGCGGTGCTTACATGGAAGGTCGCTTTCACGCAGGTGTGCACAGCAGCCCCGGAAGAGCCCAGGATGTCGGGCGTCATCAGAGGATTTGAGGACAGCTGACTGCCATCCTGAAGCCATTCATTGTATCTCAAGCCAGACATTTTAAGCCTTTTGTTTGGATCAACTGTGAGAAGTCCTGTGGGAATAAACAAGAAATTTTATTTTATAATCTGCCATTTCATACATAGTTTAAAATCAACCTCAGATATAAATCTCAATCATGCTCACATGACATGATGCTTTCTCTAAGGCTTCGACCTCCAATGAAAATAATTACCTTTCATACGCATTTAAATCCCCTCGTGAATATTGGATGCTAATGAAAAAGCCCACAATAGCCTATTTCTAGGGGGCCGTAGGCTCACTGACTTCTCAATCAGGAGAAAGGAACCACCCCACCCCAGGCTCCCAGGGGTGACCGGGTGAACTCCAAACGAAGGAGCGCCTAGGCCTAGTGCAGCCCCATGCGAACAGTCTCCCTCAGTCGGGGAGTGCAGGAAGGCCCAGAGAAACGGGGATGGAGACTCAAAGGGGGGCTATGAGGACACAGACAAAACCCCAGCTGTTACACCACCAGGGGACAAGGGCAACAGCGAAATCCACAGGCACCATGTGCTGGTGGCTCAGGGGAGGGGCCCCATCTAGGGAGTGCGGGCACCCTGGAAAGCATCCAGAACATGAGTCCTGGGGGGTGAGTGAAGTGGACTCGTGACGAGGGTGCCCAGGGATTCGAAAGAGCACGTGGACAGGCACGCAGGAAGATGGAAGCGCAGCACAACTGAGGAGTTCAAGAGATCCGCAATGGCAGAGGGAGGGTGACACCAAGCAGAGGCAGGCAGGGTCAGGTCATGAAGGGCCTTGAACTTCGAATGCTCGGGAGTTTGACCCAAGTTAGTGGATTCTCCGAAGGATTTTAACAGAAGAGAGGCATGAGCATATTTGGAAGTTCACTCTGCCGATCGATGATGGACAGGTAAAGTCAGAGGAAGTGAGACAAGCTGAAAGGATGTTGTAGGATCTTGGGAGGGAAGTGGTGACAAGGGCTAAGGTGGCAGCCATGTGAATGGGGCGGGGGGACGGCGAGGAGGAAGGCTGAACCTGCAAGACCGAGTTACTGGCTGTGGAAGGCCAGGAAGCCAGGGCGCCAGTATGGCGGCTGGAAGGTGAAAGAGGGAGGTGGGAGGTGGCACGTGTTTGGGGAAAGGAGGGTAAAAAGGTCCGGGTTCATTTTGGAGATGTCAGACTGGAGTGCAGGTGGCTCCAAGTGCTAGTTCATGTGGTGACTGTGGGCAGGAAGATGGAGGGAGAATGTTTTGGAAGAAGAAAAGGCTCAACAACCTTTCAGAACACAGAGATTCCTCGAATAACTCACAAACAAACACGTGCGATGGCATGGACCCACCTCAATCGTGGCACATCACACGAAATGTTCAATTTTCTTAGACTCTTACCTTGGATCAAATCTTTAGCTTCTTGGGATACATTCTTCCAGGCTTCTCCTTCGAAGGAGAAATCTCCCTTTTTAATTTTCTTCATGATTTCCACTGCACTGGTACACGTCAAACTTTTGTCATGAGATTGGAATGGAACTTGTCCAGACAACATTGTATACTACCGAGAAAAAAAGGAACACAACGGAATGTTTTGCTCAATAGTTTACGATGATCAGCATTATTGGGTCTAAAAGACTGCGTGGCTCCTATCGCTGCAACAACCAACACATTTCAAAGAGTTGTAAATAAAAAGGAATGGCTTATTCTGATATCAAGATTTAAAACCATTTTTGTAACTATTTAGAACAAGAATTTAAAAAAAGGGGGAAATCCAGCTGTCTCAAAAGGATGGCATTAAGGTTAAAGAAACTTAAAGACAAAAGAATCCCTGAATAACTATTTTTTTCTATCCGATTCCACACATCATTTCCTTAGGATATTAACTGTGGATAAGAACTTTAAAAAATTGTTTATGTAGGCCTTCCTTCTTTATTTTGTTCGTTATTATCCCCATTTTATTTTTTTCATTGTTGTGTCAAATACAATGACTTCTCTACCGTCACCTTATTTCACTGTAGCCATGGGTTTGGAAATTTTACATGAAGGTTTTAGCCTTTAAAAAGTCACCCGAGAAACCAAAAGCCGAGGCTTGTCTTTGTTGCAGAGGCTGGATCTTTGGAAGGGACCCTTTAACCGGGCGGAGGCTGCACTCCCTGCTCCCTGCTTGGGAGGGTCCCAGGGGCTTGTCTTGTCAGGTGGAGGGAGCCGTGGGCTGGTGGTCAGGAAGGAGTGTCAGTGCGCAGACCGGAGAGAACCACGTGGGGAGAGGAGGGTGGAGGCGTCGGTTAGTTAGGAAGGGTAGCAAAGGGCAGTGTCTCCATTTCAACCCCAGCCCTGAGTGGGACCCACAGAGCTACGGAGGCATCCCAGGGACCCAGGAGGAATACGCCATTGTTCTCTTCTGGTTGCCTGTCTGACAGGCAGGCGCACCCTCATGATGGCAGAGATGGTGAAGCAGCTCTTACACACTGGCTCTCAGAAAAGATGGGAATTCCCAGGCAGGATAATAAAAATAACATAAAAAAGGAAAACCAAGAGCTACAATCTGGTAGGTGGCCCACAAAGCCCAAGTAAGAAGGACGGGAGACGTGGGACTGAAACACAGACAGAGAGGAGAAACTTGACCCTCTGAGGTCACCTGAGACGAGGCAGCTTTGGGCAAATCTGGACTTTCTGAAAAAGAAAGTTGTGCCTGAGAAGAATAAGAACTATAGTCATGAAATTGGAGAGTCTGAAAATAGAAGACAAGGAGAGGAAACCTGTTTCGAATTTCAAGCAATATAATGAGAAAAATATCTGTTCTAAAGAGGGAAATGCTAGAACATCTGTAGAACAAAGCCAACTTTAAAGAGCCCCAAACCTCCCAAATCCTTGGTATGGAGGAAGGAAGGCTACAACCGGATGGGGCCGAACGAGTCCGCAGGGCAGGAGAAACTGCCCAGCATTCCTCTCGGCAGTCTCCTAACTGACCGGTGCCTCTACCTGCCCCTTCTATGCGCCTCCTCTCCGCTGTCCTTCAGGCAGACACAGAGTCACATTTATGCTCCGGACTCTCATCCAACACGCTTCTGTGCGAACTCCTTCCCTGGCTCCCCCACAGCAGCCCCGAGGGCCTCGGCTCCCGTAGTTCCCCGGGCCCCAACCCCACTCTCCCTGCCAATGGCTCTTCTGCCTCCCTGACTTTGCACAAGCTACTACATCTCCTTAGAATGCCATTTGCTTTCTTTAGCTGGCCAAGTCCCACCCATCGAACTCTGTCCTCTGTCATCATTACAGCAGAGAGAAGACATGTGGTAGAGAGGGGAGAAATGAGCTTGACAGTCAGACAATCCTAGCTTCAAACAAGTGCTTTTTAATTTACTAGCTTGGGCAAATCAGTTCACCTCTTAGACCTATAAAACAACATTAACTAGATCAAGCAATCCACTGTGCTTGGTAACAAGCAGTAGCCAGCTCACCCACACACCCCCTCTCTGTCCCAGCCTCGCCCTGTTTATCCCTTCCTCTTCCTCCTCCTCCTCCTCCTCTGGTTGGATGGCAGTAGGGACCCCCGTTCCCTATGGAAAGTGGGGTGGAGACATGCAACTTTAAAGCCCCTCCCAAGGTCTGCTTTCTCAGGTACTGCTGACACCAACTATCTTGGGTTCTTCGGAAAGCAGAGTCTGCAGCAAAAGCTTATACACAATTACGTCACTAAGGAGCACAGTCTGTGAGGAGGAGGAGGAACTGAAAACAGGGAGAGCGTACAGACCAAAGGAATTGCAGCCCATAGCTAAAGTGGGCCAGCAGGGGGCAGCTGCCATGCTGAATGTGGCCCAAGTCGGCGTGGCTCTGGCACTGACGAGCACCCACTCATCTGGTCACTGCACTCGTCTCGGTTCCCGTCAGTGGGCAAGGTCAAAGCAGCAGGTCTTCAGGGGGCAAGGGCAGCACTCGCCGTCTTACCCGAGAGCTACGTTGACGTCCCCGCTCTGTTATCCTAGTCTGCGGGGCCCTGATCATCTTGACATGCTCTAGAAACCGCCGCTCGTTCCCTGTATCAATGTTTTCACCAAATGAGACCTGGTGAGCGGAAACTAGCAGGTATCCTAAGTCCCTGTAAGGCACATGCACGCCAGACGGGGGGACATAAACTACAAACATTCGGGGGACTGTCACCTTGGTAAAGAGTTTAGAGTACCAATGCTCGGGGCACAGAGATGCCCCCCTCTGAAAGACCTTAGACTGCTGTACCTCGTCCCACTAGGAAAGAAACGCAGGGCTTAGTGGGCTTCCTTGGACTCGGGCAGAGGCATACACTGCAGCTGAGAGTACTGCTCCCGTCCTTCTGGTCCAGTGACTCGGCAGACCACCAGCTTCAAGTGAGGCTCAGAATAAGGAGGGTTTTGTTGTAAGTTCAAGCTATAACAGAAACTGTCCTGCTACTGAGGCCACAGGAGCCGGTAGACCCAACCGTGCTAGAATGATCTATGCGAGATGAAGAGTGCTGTAGGGGCTCCAGCCACTCAGAGGGCCGGGTCCTGGTCCAACAGGATTAGTGTCCTTGCCAAAAGACACACCAGGGAGCTGCTCACTCTCTCTCCAAGTACGAGAGGAAAGACTATGTAAGAACACCACCATGCTGGCCCCTTCGCGGTGGATTCCCCAGTCTCCGGAACTGTAAGATGAATGTCTTGTTCAGCCACGTGGCGTGCAGCACTTCGTCACGGCAGCCCCGCGCAGACTCGGGCAGGGCATGAGCTCCACTCCAGTTAAAGTCCTGGGTGTCCTGGTGGGGACCCCACATCCACGAGGTGGACTGGGTGTGATCAAAGCCACATGATACTATGGGATGCATCTTCCTGAAGTATTTGTTTTATTCAGTGAGGGTAGTATCATTAATTTCATATTAAAATATCCACATTAGTGTGTATTAGATGCAACATGCAGAAGATTTCTAAGACCATAGATTTCTAAGGCAAAATCAGGAGACCCCAAATAAATTTTGTGCTTGCTATGGGATAATTCAGGCTTTGTATCTTGATCCTCTGGTGATAATCATTCATTTATCTGGAAACATTTGCAAAGAACTCTTTTTTATTGACAGTTTAATGGTTCACTTTATTTTTTGTCTGCATTTATTATGTATCTCTAAGAGGTAAGGATTTTTAAAAACCACAACCACAATACCATTATCCACCTAAAAAAATATTAGCAGTAATTCCTTCGTATAATTTAATATTCAATCAATATTCGAATTTCCCCAATTGTGTTATATGTGTTGTGTATTATAATTACATCTGTATGACTTAGATTTAGTTTGAATTTAACAAATAGGATTGAAATTAGAATTTGCTTGAATCAGAATTCAAGTTAAATGCAAACACTGTTTAAGTGTCTTTTAATCTATAGGTTCCCACGGTATTTGTTCTTATCATTTACTTGCTGGGAACTGGGTTGTTTGCCTGCAGAACTTCACAGAGTCGGGCTACTGTGACTGTGCTCCTGTGGTATCATTTCACCAGTTCTTCGCCCCCCATTTCTCTTGAAAACGTGACAATCGGATGTGGAGAGAAGCACGGCTTCCGCCACCCCCCCACCCCCCGCCCCGCCCCCACACACAGCGACTTCCACAGACACGGCGCTGGACGCGCTGCAACACCTCCTGCACGTCCCAGGCGCTCTTCTGAAACCTCGAAAAGGATAATGGTTATAACTGGCTTATATTTAAAGTAAGGGTTCTTTTACAAGGGGTAGCCTCGTATTATTTAAAGAAACAAAAGGCTCTTTTTTATTTAGACCTATTTTTTTCAGGAGAGTGCTACTAAATGTTTTAAAGTCCTTAAATAAAACTCTCAAATCTATAGAAGTTAGTTGTTTATTTTCATTTTAAAAATTTGACTCATAAATATGTAATTTTAGTTTGGAAATTATAAATGATGACTTAAAATTACTGAAATGGAAACCAAATAAAGCTTAAAATGAAAGAGGAACCATCCTGCAAGAACACCTGGCTAGCCTGTAAGAAAAAGCAAGCTGACACCAAAATAAATCCCAGATGGAGTGCAGATTTAAGTGCAAAAATAAAATATAATTCTAGAGGCGCATTTAGGAGAGTATTTTCATCATCCTGGGGTAGACTGACAATCTGACATCAAAGCCAGGCAGAGACTGACATATCTTACTACACATATAAAGAAAACTTTTCTATTTAAATCCCTCTAAAAACAAAATTAAAATCCCATATTGCTATAAACAAAGTTTCAAACAAATCACAAGCCAGAAAAAAGCATTTCCAATATTAATGGCAGGCAAAGGACTAAAATCCTTAACAGAGCTTTAAAATTTGATAAGAAAAAGTTCCCATAGGAACTTGGGCAAAGCTCACAGACAGCTATTCAAAAAAGAAAAATACAAACACCCACATACCTGAGAACACGCTCTGACAACATTCATCGCAGAAATGCACGCAAGGACAATGGCGGGAAATATTTAAGACTAAATGATGGTCTTCCATGTGTTTGCGTACAGTTCACGAGAACATAATATGAAAACCCCCTAGAAGGAAATCTAAGGCATAGATTTCAAAATAAAGATGTAGATGCCCTTCTCCTAGAAATTATTCTAAGCAAATAATGAGACAAATATAAGCACGTATATAAAAATATTAATTTGTCTGTATAACAATTAAAATAAAATTTAATTAAAAATATTAATTTGTATAGTTGAAAATCAGTGAAAAACTGGAAAATGCTAACTTCTCATAAGTAAATGGTTAAGTGAACTTCTGGGACTCAAACCATTTGTATAAGCATATTGTAATCTCATTTCTTAAAAAGATTTTGTTTATTTTTAGAGAGTTGGGAAGGGATGGAGAAAGAGAGGGAGAGAAAGATCAGTGTGTGAGAGAGAGATCGACTGGTCTCACACGGCCCCAGTCGGGGGCCTGGGTTGCAGGCCAGGCACGTGCCCTGACTGGGAATTGAACTAGTGACCCTTTGGTTCACAGGCCAGCACTCAATCCACCGAGCCACATCAGCCAAGGCTATAATTTCATTTTTTTTAAAACCCAAGTATACATGCATGTTATGTAGAAAAAACGTATAAGCAATCCACAATATGGTGGGGGCGGGGGAGGGAGAGCTTACACAGCATCACCTGTGTATGATGAGATTATGAGCGATACTATTATTTTCTTCTTTCTGTATTGTCTGAAAATATCTCTCTAAGATGATGCATTACAAATTACATGCATGAAAAGTAAAGCTATTTTGAGAAAAAGCATGCTGATACTTTGCTGGCTTAATGTTCTGTTTCTGATCACTGCAGCCAAGGATGTTTTGTGAAAAGCATGCTTACCATGATTATTATGAGTTACTATAAACATTTCTAATTTTATCTATTAGTCTGTTAATTTATCCTAAATGATATTCTTTAGTTACAGTTTTGGTCTCAAAACCTGAAAGATTTGTAATGTTTTTCTATTTAGTCATTGGCTATTTTCACACTATAGTATGCACAGCTTTTGAAAATACACTATTCTTTTAAAAAACAATATATAACTCTTATTTACATAAAACACAGCTGCCTTGAATATTTCTAAGTAAACAAAAATCTAAATTCCTACATTTTCTCCAATGTCAATTTCAAGAAAGGGAAACAGTCTTCTGTCAGGCCTCTAAGTGAAAAGGAACCAATTTGGCCCATTTTCTCAGAAGTTTAGGAAGGACAGCAGAGAGAGAGCCGGGTACAGAGGGTGCGGAAGAGCGGATGGCCGAGCGGCTCCGCGGAGGCGAACTCACCAGAATGACGCCCAGGCTCCAGAGGTCGCAGGACTCGTCGTAGCCGTTGTGGTCCAAGAGCTCCGGCGCGGCGTAGTGCAGGGTGAAGCAAGGGGTCTTCAGGGGCTGGTTATCCGGCGGCTTTAAGCGGGCAAACCCGAAATCAATGACTTTAATTTCCAAATTGTCATTTTCATCAGTGAACAACAAATTCTGCAAGGTACAAACACTGACATCAGTCTCCCATTAAAACGTCACGGGACCGGGTGATGGCATTTCTACGAATCATGCACGGACACCGGATTCGGACAGAGCGAGGCTCGGAGGAGGGGGGCTGGGCTGGCCGCCAGGGCATCAGTGCAGCGCTGTTCTCTGCTTCATAATATTTCTCATCACTTCAGTTTCAGCGTCACGGGAAACACGTTCGACTGCATCATGTCTCGTCTGACGTCAGGGCCTTCGTCTACGCTTTTCTGGAACCCGGTGTTTGTGTTCTACTTCCTCCACCAATCTCCCTTCCCAGAGGGCACATGAGAGCCCGCTCTCCATTTGGAGACACCATGCGACCACGCCACCAACTGAAGCTGAGACTTTATATATGTCTCTGAGCACTGCTTACACCTCCTTCCTGGCACGGATCGCCTCCGCCTCCGCATTATCAGTTCAGTGTCTTCATCCCCATTAGACCATAGTCCCCCCTCATTTATGACTGCGTCTGAGGGTCTGGCATAGTCGTATAGTAGGTGCCTTTATAAATGTGTCCATTGAACGAAGTCATAGATAAATAGTTGTATAAGACTTAGTACAGCCTAGTAAAGAAGACATGGTGGGGACATACATTGCAGAATGCTTTTCTCCAAAACAGTTAATACTTAAACATTTTTGATGCTTATGGACATTATACCTCAATCATTCAGAACCCATTGTTACTCTGAATCACCATCCACTAAGGCTTCTTGATCGCGAAGGTTTTACTGCACAACTTTCTGTAATTTTCACATCCTCACGAATGCTAACTGCACTGATGCGCCATCTTCATTTTTATCAGCATATCAAGCTAGTCCCACAGTAAGTAAATCTGACTGCATTGTCTTCAGACATCCTAACAAAACCTGTTACACCTTTCATGTTCACTAAATTATTCCCCAGCTCTGCAATATCACTTGCTTTGCTAACATTATTCTAACCAGAATTTTTAAAAAAAGCATTTAAGAAGGCTTATTGATACAAAGAAGAAAAATCTTCTAAGCCTTTTATTCAGAAGTCAAAAATAAGTAAAGTGAGAGGGACAAAAGAACAAACAGGAAAGTTTTTGAGGCTTCACCACCACTGAAGCCCCAGCTGGGGTTCACGAATGCGCACTCGCACTCGGGAGACGTGACCTTGGGAGTGAAGGCGCCGCTTCCGCCAGCGACTCCTGAGCTCCTCCGCAGGGCGGGCGCTGTGCTACCTGCACAGCCGTGAGCCCAGCACACCGGTCCCTGTCGTCACCGAGCCTACCAGATCTTTGAAAACGACTTCAGTTTAGTCCTTCTTAAGACTGGCTGGGTTGGGAGTAAAAGACGGAAAACTGTACAAGAACAACAATTAAAATAAAATAAAAATAGTAATAATAACGATGATGTTAAAAAAAAAAGAATGGCAGTGGACTTACTTGATCTTAGTCCTTGGGGGGCGGGGGTGGAGGAGGGTGTCAACAGTCAGGAATGGGAGGGAGCAACCATTTTATCTCCTGTATTCTCCCCTCAAGTTCTGCTTAAAGCTAATTTCATATAATTTTTCTTAATCTTTCAAGAGTATGGGAACCAATTTCAAAAACACAAAGCAGCTTACTAAGAATATCAGCCAGCTTCTAAATTTATCTGATGCTCACCTAGAATTTAGGATTTTGCTTACGAAGAAAATGAATGCCACATAAACATCTACCCAAAGATTCATGATCAGATCTTAAAATGCTACCTCACTGGGAAAAGGATTACATTTTTAGTTTGGAAATAATATACTCTGCCATTTAAAAGTCAAAGCAAAAGCTCTTTATGAAAATGTTAGTACAAAGGTACATTTTCATTTCTCCAAAAAATATTCTGATTTAGGGTGTCCTAAATTGTAGGATGTCCTAAAAAACCTAACAAGCCTTCATTTCAAATGACTATGTGAAAGGAAAGTTTTATAACAACTAAGGAGAATTATCAGTAAAATAGGAAGGCAAACTAAATTCTGCTGAGAGGACAGTTGCATCATTTGAGACTCATGAGATGACAGATGGCCAGTTATCAAAGAATAAAACATGTGAAAATGAATTCTGTAACCACAGAACAGATCTTTTCAATTAAAAATTACATGCTTGTTCCTTGTCTACCGAGAAAACATTTAAGTGGTGTGCTTTCGCGTTTAAAAATAGCCAACTGAGCTCCACGCACAGGGCGCCGTACTTTCAGTGGGCGTACGTAGGGGGGTGAGAACCGTGATGAGGGAAGCAGGGGGTAGCTATCATGGTTGCAAGTTCATAGAACAAATTCATTTTTGACTAACCACTAGTAATGTGAATAACAGTAATAGAACATACATAGACTGAAGTTTAAATGCTGTAGGAATCAGTCAATCATATTTGAATGCATATAATTTTAAAAAGCATCCTCTTCCTACCAAATATCTAAGATACTTAAATAAAAGCCAAAAATAGTGCTTTTTGAGAAATATTCTTTTGTGATCTAACACCAAGTAAATTATTTTAAATATACTTGAAAATGCATTATAATCACATGGGTAATTAAAAATAATGGTCTATTTTAAGGAGGAAATAGTACAATTTTGCAGACGGTAAAGGATGATTCATTGTTATTCTTTCACAAATTAGAGGGTTTTGCTTTTAAATTTTCATTATTATTTTGATGATTTTCTAAAAGGAAGGAACTTTCTTATTTTTGATACTAAAAAAGGATCATTCGAGCGTTAGAACCTCCTTTATTAACCTTTTCAAAGAAGAAACATAAAAAGCTGTTACCCCTGCGCTGCTACCCAGTTCTGTAAATCTTACAGTATGTGAGCCAAGGCAAGCACACATAAGGATGGCATAAATAACCAAACCAAGACAATTCTTTGTGTTTTAATACTTAGAACAGAATTACATACGTTCCTATTCATCAGCTAATCGATTTGATTACAAATGTGAAAAAAAAAAAGCTTTCAAAATACACCATTAAAAAACCCCTCTAAAGTAATATACATATAGAAGGGACATTATTTTCTGCTACAAAAATTTCCACTGCTATTTTTAGTCCACAACTGTTGCATAAAGTATTTCTTCCATAAAAGGCCCTCACACTTACAAATATAACCTCGAGATGATCAGTTGGCAAAAAAAGACAAATTTATTTTAGACTGAAATAGAAAAAATAATCCCAGAAACATGATTATTTCCAAATATCTATTTAGCAGAAAGCCCTGACAAAAAAGCCCACACGCATCTGGGGAACATTAAGTAACGACGCAGCCGCAACGCGCTGCGGAGACACGGGAGAGCGCGCCCGTCGTACCTCGGGCTTCAGGTCCCTGTGCACCACTCCGACGTCGTGCATGTGGCTCACGGCGGACACCAGCCTCCGCATGATGTAGCTGGCTTCCGTCTCGCTGAAGTGCTTCTTCTTCTTAATGCGTTCGAACAGCTCGCCCCCATTCAGGAGTTCCATCACCAGGAAAGTGTGAAGCTGGGAAAGAAAGAAGAAGAATGTGGAGGGCCTTAATGAAGAAAATGTGTTAGCATATAAAACATTCATTGACTGTTAGCGATCACCAATACATTTAAATAATTCTTTGTTAAAATGATCAACAGCAATCCTTGTATTTTAGAAGAAAGAGCTGAGGATAATGTGGCTTTTTTTAGAATTCTATTTCGGTGATGGAAAATTTCAAGTACTTTATATATTCTTTTCTTGACTAATTCTTTCATTTGAATTCCACTCCAACCTCCTCCACCAAGTTTACATATCCCTCATGTTAAAGTGTGATCTAGCACTGGCAATGTGAAATTGGCTGCTTTAAATAATACACAAGATTCCTCATAGTTACTTTTTGAAAGGCACTGTTCGGTGATATCACTTTAAACCTCCTGCTAGGGCTTAACAGATGCCTTTCAGGCCTCTCGTCATCCCCATGGCGAAGACGCACCACTCACTGCAGGCTTATTTTTAATAACTGCTTTTCATCCCAATGGCATTATCTTTATTAGTTTAATCAGTTACGTGTATTAAATACTTACTATGTTTCCCACAAAGAAAATAACATAGCTATTGAAAGTGAAGGAATTACATTAGCTCTCAAAGGAATGCAAATGATTTTTAAAATATATCAACTCAATATTCAGATTCAGGTGCTATGCATTATAGCACCAACATCACTCAAAAAACAAAATAGAAATGTTTTCCTTTGAATTAGCAAAATCCAGAAAACTTGCTTCATAAAAAAGATAATCATAAATACATCATCCTGCACCTATTGAGCAAATTGTAAAGGGTGAAGAACCATTTCTGTAACAGAACTGTTCTCAGGCTACCAGCGACCAAGCCAATTTGGGTTTCTACATCAGACAAATAAGGTCAAAGTTGAAGGCGTATTACAAGCACATGCCTGTGAGCTTTAAAAAAATGGAGGGCAATACCTATCCTATAGTGGCTCAAAAGACAGGTATGAGAGTCAAACCCAGATCTGACGGCCAGTTCTCCTACTTATGACATTGGGGACATTAGTTTACCTCTACAAACTAACTTTAGAACCCCATACAAATATAGGTAACAATGACAAAATGTGTATGAGGTAACTTGAATAACGGCCCTCCAAAGATGCCGTATTCTACTCCCCAGAACCCGTGGCTGTCACCTTACATAGAGGGGCCCTGCAGCTGTGATTAAGGGTCTGGCGATGGGGAGAGCATCTCAATTACCCATGAGAGTCAAGAGCGTGAGATGGGATTACGGAAACAACAGAGGAGAGGGATGCAGGGAGGGGTGACCAGCCGAGGAATGCGGGGCAGTCTCCAGAAGCTGACAGAGGCACCGGAAAGGCTGTCCCTTAGGGCCTCCAGAAGGAGCCAGCCCTGCTGTCACCCTGACTTTCCACCAGTGAGACTGTCAGATGATACACCTGTGTTGTTTCAGATTTGCGGTGACTTGCTGCCAACAGGAAACGAATACAGCAGTAAAGTACGAATCACGGCACAGAGAAGGAACAACACCGCAGCATGGTCGGAGGCCGGGGTCCTGCCCACATCCGATTCCCCTGTGAGTTGGAATCAAGACTGTACAGGTTGGGGACAGTCTAGATAACATCTTCTGTCACCAGCATGGATAAAACAGCCCAGGATATCAATTGCATGTTCGAATGAAAGCATATTTATACTAGTACCTATAAGATTATACCATGAGATAATTTATACCCTAGTAACTCCTGAATATAAAAAGAGCAAGTAATAAACATAACTTGTGATGTAAAATATTAGGGATGCAGTTCAAATCTGACATTAGCCTGAAAGTCAGAGATTGAATGTCTTTGGCCAGTCCCCTGACTGAAATGCGAACCATTTCATCAGGAGACTGTCCAGGCTCTTCCCAAGCACCTGCCGGGGACAGGGACACACCACCTCCCCCGCAGCTGATGAGCCCAATCACGTGGCGGCAGTAGAGGAGTGGGAAGAGCATTTGCTACTGAGTTCTTGCCACAAAGATGTTCCTTTTCCGGTTACGAGAACCAAAGAGCAAGAGGACAATAGTTTTGCTCACCCACCTGATGTGAAAACCAGGCTGTGGAGCAAAGTCATTAAAAGCCGGGTCTGAAGCTGGGCCGCTTGGGTTCGGATCCCAGCGTTCGTACGTGCAAACGGTGAGACCCTGTTGCTTAACCTCCCTGAGCGGCAGCTGTCTTCCCTCCCAGAGCTGCGTAAGGAGCGACTACGGTAACCCATGCAGAGTGTCCGGCACAGCGCCCGGGCCACGGGAGGCACAACAGGCCAGAGCGGCAGTTCTGACGGTCACACTGCCACCGCCGCTGCCACCGGGTCCCACCAGGACGTACCACTGAGGGTGCAGCACTCAGGGAAGGTTCGGTGCAGCAGAGAAGTGGGCCGCAGCTCCCGTAGCACATGGATGTCACAGCAGCACAAGGACAGAGCCCAGGACTGGAGACCAGGTTTGCCCCACGAGATTTTCACTGAATTGCTGCGTGACCTTGCACTAGCCCTGTAACCCTCCTGCATCTCAGCTCCTCTTTGGTAAGACCACGACCGTTTCAGCTCTGTGCCCAGCACGGTGTCTTGAGTAGGGCTGTGCCATCCCACCGGGCCCCAGAGGAAAAGGCAACTGCAGTGCAGCAGCTGCTGTCATGGAAGATGGCAGTGGGGGGCTGGGGGAGGAGACACGGGCCGACACAATGGTGCTGCCCTTGTATCCAAAGTTACACGCATCTGCACTAGGCTTCTGTGAAAAGTCAGGAGTGGCAGCAGAAGAGGAGGGGGAAGCAGGACATGGCCTGCGGTCTGAGCAGAAATCGACACATGCACTAAGAACATGAAAGGGACGTATCTTTGCCTTTCTGCTTCCTATTTATTTTTTAGCTTGCTCTGAGTAGGCTTATGGCTCTCTAGGTTCTCTTCTGTAAGTGAAAGGAAAGTTGAAGGCTAAAAATTTCCGAGTCCTGAGAGGTACAAGCAATTAAGCTACGGTGACAGCAGCTGAACCGGTAATAAGCACAACGTGGCTGGTGGCAGTGGCCCTGGGCTCCTGGCCCTCTGTTCCCCTCCTGTGTCATACGTGACTGCTGCTCAGGAGATCCTAACGCAGAAGTGAGAGGGTGTGTTGCCTACAGGGTGCATAACAGCGTGTGCAGCGGCTGGCTGCTCTGCCCTCTGCGGTGTCTGGGTGTCGACCCACATTCCTAACTCTGACCCCGCACCACCAACTGAACTGGTAGAAAGTAGAGACTTCAAAGTGAATATGCACAGAAAAAAATGTGGAATACCTGATCATGAAAAACCTCCTGCAGTTTCACGATGTTGGGGTGTCCTTCACAGAGTTTCAGAGCTGCTATTTCTTTCTGAGTATTGGCTTCCATCCTACAAGATGAAACAGTTCGTCTCTACAGACCTCTTCACCAAGGCTGAACGTCAGTACCGCGCCGACCTGGTCTCGTTTGTAGTTAGTGTCAAAGTAGCAGCATGAAACTGCCGTGAAAGTGATGAGTCACACTACCCGCCAGCACAAGTGATGCTTTATTCTTGAGGAAAGACTCTTTCTGAGTCAGAAAAGAGCTAGTCACACAAAGAAATGGATGCCCTACTTGCCTGACAATTTGGTAATAAGAATATATAATTATGGAGATAATAATCAGTTACCAAAACAACTAGTGGCTCTCAAAGCTACCAGTACATTGCTAAATAATTTTTTTAAAAGTATTTCAAATATACAACAATAGGAATGACAACAGCTGCTGAGCTCACTAAGCAAGTCTGATTAAATATCACTTAATTATGTTCCCTCATAATAAAGCCAAAAGCATATCATACTACGATGGATGTCAAAAATGAATTTGTTTATCAGAAAATATCTATTAAATAGAGTTAGAAGTATAACAGATCAACTGATGAGATGAATGGCTAAATCTGTGGGTACAATACAGTAGTGATTTCCTTTTAAATAAAAATCTTTGTTTACAGAATCCATTGACTAGGATGAACACATAAGACAGGTTGCCAGAAATGGTCATACCTTTTGCTGATTATTTTGACTGCAAATGCTTGGTTACTTTTTCTGTGTATGCACTTTCGACAAATTGAAAAACTTCCTTCTCCCAATGGTTTGTCCTTCAGATCTAGGTCATAGTGTTGATAGAATGGAGAGTCCTGATGAGAAACCAACATCGTTTAACTTAAGAAAATATTAATACACATGGGATCAATAAAACCGTAAAGGAATTGGACATTATTATTGTTAATCAACATGAATGGAATTCATTTATAATTTTCTAAAATTTATCTTTAGCTCATACCTATACTTACCTTATAATTAATTGAAGATACATAATTTTCTATTATTGTAAAAAGAGCTCATTTACACTGATGTTAATAATTCTCTAGGGCAAATATTACTATTTCCATTCATTCATTTCTGAAAATCGCATCTTGGTCAAATAGTAAGTCCATTACGTTTACTAGACTTGAGCATGTGAATCGGTATCAGTGCTGAACGCTTCTGCACATGCCCTTCAGTGAACCACAGCCACGCACCTTCATCATCGCGCTCCGGGCAACACTGGTCATGCCAGGGCGTTCCACTGCCACCTGAAACCGAAGCGGGTCTGCGACAGCCGCGTTGCGCTTGAAGAGGATGGAAGGAGCAACAAAGGAATAGCCCTAAAAAACAAAAGCAAAGGAGAAGAACAAAGATTTGAAATTCTCCAGTTTAGCATGGGCCAGACTGCAATAATTTTTTTCTTAAGTGAAGAAAAAAATAATAAAAAACACTCAAATATTTGTTAAGATGATTCTAATTTTATATTATTTGTAATCTAAAGTGTAAGGTTATTTCAAATAGAAAAAAAAAAAACGCTTTTCAGAAGGAGATAATGCCATCTTCTGGTAGAATTAAACCAATTCAAAATTAAAGGCAGAACAATGCCTCATCTCTATTCCACCCCAAAAGTCTAACTCATAGCTGTAATTCTTTTGCATTGCTGACAAAAGTTTGTTTGTAAACACAACTAACGTCTCAAAAAAGGCAGAGTTAAGGTATTAAGCAAAGTGGTTCAAGCGCTACTATTCTCCAAACTAGGAAAAAAGCAAGTTTCATTCCAGTTGGGTCCTAATTCAACAATTATTTGACTCGTTATATTTCCTTAGACTAATTAAATGTACAATTGAGCTTTGGAAAAGTAATATAATCAAGTGGCAGAATGGTGTCCTGAACCAGAACTGACATTCTGATGGATGAGTAACCTTTTCAAGCTAGAACATTCACTGGTTCCATGAACGGTTTTTAAAGCATCTACCGCGTGCCCACCTCGTGCTGGACTTAGTGGCACGGATGCTCAGGGGCAGGGTCTGCACGGCCGGGCGCAGCCGTGGTAACAGTACCCTCGTGGGCATCCAAGGACTGACACCATGATGCCCTTAAGAGTCAGGATATTGCACCTTAACTCTGAGGAAGACCCCTTTCTAAATGTAAAACCCTTTCTAAAAATTTTATAAGATCACAGTTAAGATTATTCACTGAAGACATAGACTCAGATAATACTGTTTAGGAACTAAAGAATATTTTATATGAATAGAGGTGAAATAAACTAGTATTTTCTATGAAAGAGCCTGAACAGAAACAAAATTTCAGAATAAAAACTAACTTTTTTGTATCAGAAACACAAAAACAATGTCTTCTATTTAACAAACCATAAGCTTCAGTTACAGTTTGCAAATCTCTGTATTTAGTAAATTTGAAGAGGTTAGAGAATTCTGTTTTGAAAATGCCAAGATAAACTTTCACAGGAGAAGTTAACCTCTCCTTTCAAAGCTCGCACGGCCAATGCACACGCGCGGGCCTGGAGGTTACCTGAAACAGCCTCTCGGAGCTCTGGGGCAGCGCTGCAGGGGAGTAGGTGGGGTCCATTTCTGTGAACTCTTCTGCAAAGTTGCTAACATCTAATTCATCTCGGATGACTGGTTTAAATGGTGCAGGCACTTTTTTGGCAGCTAAATCATCCCAATTTATTTTCTAAAACAAAAGAAGAAAATTAATACGAAGTAGAAATCAGCAAAGCTGAAATATGTCTTCTAAGAATAACAAAGCCAGATTGGGATTTTAACTGATAGCAGAAAGAGAGGCATGTATTTCAAACCAATGATTAAACATAAACACTTCCATAAGTAGGAGCACCTTTCCTGACTGCAGCTTACGGCTCCAGCCAATGCTGGGCCTGGTGTGGAGTCTCACCATATCCTCTAGGTGGCACCAGGACACCTTAGTCTACCAGCATGGACAAAAGAAAAAATTACTTTTGTTCTGAGACTCCTGAGAAAAGTGTTAAGTCAAAACAAAATAAAACTAAACAAATTGTAACAAAGGGCTTTAAAATGCTCTGTGGCTATGACTATTAAGTCTAAAGGCATAGTCCTACTGTCTAGAGGCAGTGTTAATTAGCTCTCCTGCTGGCCACCTGGACAGATTAGAAAATAAACTCACTACAAGTTGTACATTTGTTTAAATGGCGCTACCATACTGATGAATCGCTCTGTCCTCATCCACCGCATTCCAGCATTGTGAACAGGCCTCTTCTCTCCCTCATGCAGTAATCCCAGCCCCTTTCCACCCAGGTCAGACACTGGTTTGTATTATTTAAATTCAACCCTCTGCCAGTTTTTTATGCTCCTTCCATCACTTAAAACAACCTCAGATGATAGTGAATAGTATATTCAGATATCCTATTTACATATTTCTTCAAATCTGAACTGTCATCACTGATAGTAAGATATACCATTATTTTATGTACCATTAAGAAAGGAAAAGCATTACCAATGAGAATAGTAGGATGCTGTTCACGGTAAGATGCACACTGATTTCAGAGAAGGTAAAATGTGATACCTGCATTTCCAGGTTGACAACATTGTGTTCAATCAACTAACAGAAAATGTTTAGTACGCCCTCTTGTGGAGGCAATGGAGATAAAATCACTAAGTTAAAGATCTTTAATTTTTTCAGCCACAATAAGTTTTAGAGATCATTCAGTTTGTCTCTCTTATTTGATTCACATAGGAATTGAAACCTGGAAATAACTAACCATTTCACTAAAATGTTAGCTAGTAGAAGGGTCAGGATTCAAACACAGTCTCCTGACTTTCTAGTTAGTGTCCTTCCCTCTATGTGGCTCCAATGTTTTCCATTATATGATTTGAGAATAAGGAAGTAATTAAAGAAATATGTTGTTGGCAGAACGCTTAGTTGAACGCTACTATGATCTTCTCCACCTCTACTCAGGTCTTTACGAGTAGAATTCTGGCTTTTTCCTAGAGTGTCCTTGTCATTCAAGAAGTCAAGGCAATTAAATAACTAAAATTACTATTTTGAGCTACAAAGAAGTTTCTTTAATGTGAAAGATACATTGAAATAGTCACAAATACAGAGAACCACAGAGAAAAAATACTAGGGAAACATAATTGGGGGTATTTTGCTTGAACGCTTTCTTGAATTTTACCTTAGTAATTTTTGAGACAATCTTCTGAACAAGACATTTGAAATTGTTTGTTTAAACATCAACCTTTCTATGTCATATGAATCTGTAAAATGTACATACTGAGAAATTAATTTTATTCTAAATATATTTCCCACTATGTTACTGAACTTCTGTAAGATGTACGGTAATATTTTTTAAAATAATTACACTGAAGGACTGAAATAAATGGGCTTTTTTGAGCATAGAAGTACAGACAGACAATTCTTATTCTCAATCACCATTTGTTCTTCCATATTCAAGAAACAATAAATAACAGAAAAGCTTACTCTACAGGAGAGTTTTTCTTTGCTTTGGTAGCTATTTTAATTTGTTTTGGTGCTAATAATGTAAAAGCTCAGTTTGCAGAATGAAAATAAAACTTGGATGGTCCCTTTAGGCCATAAATATTTAAGTCATGTGTGACAACATGATAAAATTACTTAAAAGTCCTCAGCTCAGGGTTTTGGAAATCAAGGTCACGGAATCCCGGGTTGACCGTTTAGACTGAAATAAATGAAATAGCCAACTGAGTCAATTTAACTTCCTTCCAGTTATCTAAAATTTTGGTGGCTTTTCCTGGACAAAACTGAGTGAACTAAGTTGAGTAGATGTGTTGGCATTTTGTACAATGGTCTCATTAGGCTTTTCCAGAATAAGAAAAGCTCCGTCTCAAGTGCAAAGAAAATAAATAATTCCTTATGTGTTATAGACATGTAACTAAGAAATAGAAAGATTTTAAATTTTCTGTGACTCTCCTGGGAAAAGAAGAGATAAAATCACTATCTAAAAGATGTAATGCTATGATCATGAACTGAGAGAGTAAAAATATAATAAAAGTCTCCTTAGTCCACATACCTAAATCTTGAGATCATAAGTGGAAACTAATATTCAGAAACTGTAACCAATTAGTAGGTAAAGAACCCAGTGTTATAATGATCCTCCCTATTCCTGCTTCATTTAGGGAGAAAGAGACCACTTAGGTTTCTATAGTGGAATTCCGATCCTTTCTAAAGGGTCTCTGTCATTGAAAAAAAAAAAGTGCAATATATCTGAAAATATGGAGAAAACAATGAACTCAAGAGAGACCAGGTTCATTCCTCCCACCAAGAATGCTGAGCATTCTGAACTCAGCAGAGCATAGATCTGTTCAATAAATTTCACCTGAAAAAAGAGATGTTCTTTGATTTCATCTGCATCACGTGGACCGCATCCCAATCTTTTCTTAGGATCTTTCATCAAAAGACGCTGAATTAGGTCTTTAGCTAAAGCACTCATATCTTGGGGATATGGAGGCTCACTTTTTAATATTCTCCTGTAGGCAGATAAAACTTGCTGTTAAAACAATCAGAGGATGAAGTTATAGTGATGATATTCTTAGCAAAAACAAGAATAATACAATACACTTTGAAACTGAAACATGACAACCAGAGACAAAGATATTTAAAATATGAAATCAAATTTCTGAAATGTGAATAAACAGAAACAAAAAGTATTGGATCATTTTTCATTATATATCAATCTTAACAAGAAGCTGCCACTCCAAATATTTTATTGGAAAGAAACTAAAAGTCCAGCTCGTGGCTGGATTAGACCTCCTGACTAGCTCTGGAGTAAACTCTGTGATCAAAGACTTCACAATGGAAACAACTCCTGGTAAAATTCAGGGAAGTGAGTTCAGTATCGAGACTTGAAAGGACAAAAGAGAACCCCAACGGTAGCTGCCTCACTTCCCTTTCTGTGTGCTGGTGAACATGAGGGGCAGCGAGAATACAGAGAGCAGGCAAGCCGAGGCAAGGCAGTCAGGACCACTTGGACATGGCTCAGCTTCTGATGTCGGAAAATCAGCACCAGAGCTGGAGGCTTTTTATGAGAGAAAGCGTCTGCTTCCTTACTTGCCACAGAAAACAGACAGGCAAAGCCCCTGGAAGGCGGTAAGTGCCACTCAAAGATGGAGGCAAGTCTGATCTTTATTATGGCAAGTAAAACATTAAGAGAATTAAGCTCCTTGATACAATATTTTAATTTATTCTAAGGTCATAGTAGAAATCAATCCAACCCGAATGGAAATTTACTGCCCTCCTCCTGCCCTCTCTACAAAGTAACAGCCTTGACCAGACAAAAACAAACAAACAAACAAAAAAAAAAACAAAACAAAACAAAAAAAACAAAACCAAGGATGGCTCAAATGGGAGAACAGACCAGGGCCTTCAAGCTAATTCATCTGAGTGACCAGGAGGTGGTCAAACTATCAGATGCAGAGCTCAAAGCACTGGTAGCCAACCTGTCAGAAGCACAGTTCAAAGCTCTGGTGATTAGGAAACTCACAGAATTGGTTGATTTTGCTCACAAATTAGAGGAACAAATGGAGGCTACAATAAGTGAAATGAAGGAAAATGCACAGGGTACCAATAGTGATGGGAGGGAAACTGTGACTCAAATCAATGGAGTGGACCAGAAGGAAGAAATAAACAACCAAACAGAAGAGAATAAAGAAACAAGAATTCAAAAAAATGAGGAGAGGCTTAGGAACCTCCAGGACATCTTTAAACATTCCAACATTCAAATTATAGGGGTACCAGAAGGGGAAGAAGAAGAGCAATAAGTGGAAAACTTATTTGAACAAATAATAAAGGAGAACTTCCCCAATGTGGCAAAGGAAATAGACTTCCAGGAAGTCCAGGAAGCTCAGAGAGTCCCAAAGAAGCTGGACCCAAGGAGGAACACACCACAGCACATCATAATTACATTACCCAAGATTACAATGAAGGAGAGAATTCTAGAAGCAGCAAGGGATAAGGGCACAGTCACCTACAAAGGAGTTCCCATCAGACTGTCAGCTGATTTCTCAAAAGAGACCTTACAGGCAAGAAGGGGCTGGAAAGAAGTATTCCAAGTCATGAAAGGCAAGGACCTACATCCAAGATTGCTCTATCCAGCAAAGCTGTCATTTAGAATGGAAGGGAAGAT